>PVJH01028882.1:0-26735 GCA_004026705.1 Nesogale talazaci | reverse complement strand
GCTCAGAGTGGAGCTGTGCCATAGAGGATTTTTGTGGCTTCTTTTTCCTGCCTTTTTAGTAAGTTTTTGAAATTTGTGAGCCATGTGAGGATTGACGTTTCAGATGATCGATTTTGTCTTCAGCAGCTTAAACTGCTTACCTCTCTGCCCCCTCCCCTGCCCTCCACTGGGGCCCCTGCTCCTCTTTAATGTATCCTTTACCTCTTGAAGAAGACTGCTTGTCCCTTCAGCCAGCTTTAACAGTGCCTCTCCGTCCTCTGGTCTGGGGCTACATCTTCCCTCTCTCACCCCAGCCCTGTTTGATAGCCCTCCAAGACTGCTTTATTTGGTGTGAAAACCTATCTTTGATTCCCCCCCCACCCGGCCCCGTCTAATAGTAGTCACATACATTCATGATTTTGTGACCCATTTCAATCCAGCACAATGGGTGCATAGCTGAAGCACCTGATGCTCATGGAAAGGTTGCTGGTTCAAATCCGCCAGACGGCCCTTGGGAAGAACACATAGGGTCCTGCCTCTGTAAAGATGACGGTCAAGGGACTCCAGTGGGGCAGACCTCCTCTGGCATGTGGGGTTGCCTGGAATACAGCATGTCTTACACACCTGGCCAGGTAGGCCACTGCCTGTCTTGAGAGTCGTGTGTCAGGGAAATCCTGGGCCACAGCATGTGCCTCGTTTGCTCTCTCCGGGCCCGGCTCATAGTCAGTCCTCAGAAAACCCTTGCTGAGTGGAAGATGGAGCCCATGCGCTGGAGAAGGAGGCAGGCAGGTTGGCACCCCCTCCTGAGCAGGGAGGGGGCTGTGCCCTGAGAGGAGGGAGCCGGGGGCTCAGATGCGCCTCTGCACTCCAGAAGCCGCTCCCGGAAGCCTGCCTGGTCTGAGGCTCCTGTGCATCATGGGTTTGGGGCTCAACAGAGATTTTATTTTCCTGACTGTTCTGTCAGGAGAGCTCCTGGGAGCACTAAAAGAACACCATAAATCTTCCCCTGCTCATCTTATCAGAAATCTTTTTTAAGCCGGAATTTTGGAAACCTGCCATTCTCTGGTTACCGCTCCACCGGGAGCTGGCAGTTAGCAGTGGAATTGAGGACCAGGCGCCGCTGGTCCACGTCTCTCTCCCATGCCGCAAGGGCTGGATGTGCAGCGAGTGCTCCCCCCTGTGTAGGCAGCCCCCCAGCCTCGCCTGCTTGTCATGTCTGTTGGGAATGTCGGGGAACCATGGAACTGAGGAAGCAGCGGTCTCAGGCATCCCAGGGGAGCCAGCCAGAGCACCCAGTGTCCCCCTCGTCAGCATAGTATTACTTTTTCTGATGATGGAAGCAATATGTCCTTAACAGCAAACAAACAAGCTTCACTGCCCTCGGGGTGACTCTGGCCCTCGGGGTGTGGTGCCAAGGCCGTCGCCATTCAGGAGGGTAGAGGGCCCCGCCCTTCTTCCGGTGGGACATTGGGGGAATACGCAGAAGCGGCCCCCACCCCACTGCCATCTCGTGGGTTCAGAGTCAGAGTGACCTAACAGGACAGCAGAGAACTGCTCCCGAGGGCTTCCAATACTACATCTTTGCGGGAGCAGACAGACTCGTCTTGTTCTCAAGGACTCGCCGGTGGGTTTGAACTGCCAACCCCCAGGGACCTGAGAAGAGCCCCCCACAAAGCAGACCCCTCAGAGGGAAGCACCCCTCGCGCCTAGCCGCCTTGCCCCTCCATTTCTGCTTTTCCTGCACGACTTTCCTCTTCGCATTGCTTCACATGAACATAAATCCACGTTTTCCTGGCGTTACAAACTCCCAGCAAGTAGCCATTTTAATGGCAGCATAAAATGTCGGTTTGTATAAACACCATCACTTACTCAAATAGCCCCCAGTTGTGGGGCACTTTGGCTGTTAATCTTCATATTAAAGTTTCCCTGAGTAATAATAAAACTTGTCGTCAAGCCAAGTCTGCCTCATGATGACCCTGTGTGGGTCATGGGAGAGCTGTGCTCCCTGGGGATGATGGTAGCTGGGGTTTTGTTTGTTTGTTTGTTTGTTGGGGGCTTGGATGTGGCTTACCAGGCTTTTCATCCAGGAATCCTCAGGGGGGGCTTGAACTTCCAACCTTCTTCTGAGCAGTCCAGCGAGTGGGTTGCTTGAGTGAACATCTGGATTTCTGTGCATTGTGAGAAAGTTGGAGAGCACATCTCAGCTTTTCCCCAGGGCAGGGGGTGCAGACTGACCCCTCTCTGAGTGCCCGGTCGGAGGGTCTGCGTGCCTGGTTCAGGCAGAAGGTGCCTGGGTCGGCTCCTTCTACAGGTGGAACACAGAGCGTGAGGGTTGATCTCTACACTCAAAACTACTTCCTGGGGGTAAAGGAGCCCCTAACCAGCTGTGTGGTGAGGGGATTTCTCTCCATTGCTAAACCACAGGGCCCTGCCCACAAGGTTGGCTTCCAGGGGGATTTTATGAGCTCCTGCAGGTCTGTCTGTCCATGTAGAGCAGAAGTCTGACGCTACACACCCTCTACGGACACAGCACTGCTGCAGTGATCAACACCTCTGTCTCTTGGCTTTCTCATCTGGTATTGTGTGAGGGTCCCCATGTGCACTGAACCCCCAGGATTCAGCATCTAGTCAGTCAACTGTCCCCACCCCCACCCCCACTCACTACAGACAAGGGTATTTGGTTGCATAGAAACCCTCTACAGATAAGGTTCCTGAGACTGAATCTCCATGGGAGCAGAGAGCTTCATCTTTCTCCCAAAGAAAAGCCAGTGGGCTTGAACCACCACCCTGGCATTCACACATGGTGGGAAAGGTAGGAATATTGTACTGACCTGGCCAATAAACACATGTGGGGTTAATAAGGTTGCGGTTTAATTGAAGGGCAAAGAGATAAATGGCTCGGCAAGCCTCGCCTTTCTGTTTCTTGCTCGCTGATGATCAGACCTTGGCTAGTTCTCTGCCTCAACCTGCGAGCTACACTACCTGTGGGACACCCAACCTATGGACTGTTTTGCTATGATTTGAGGTTCCTTCGAGACCGGCTTTGCCACACTGCTGGTATATAAATACGTCACTTGAGCAGGAGACTGTTGGACTCTGTCATCTGGCTGACTGTTGGTGAACTGCTTTGCTCTTGGCTGCTTGTGGCTGGACTGCCTGTATTACTCTATAGAAGACTCAGCTATCTGCTTCCCAGACTTGCACCCAGCAGCCCCTGTGAGTTGAAGGACTGTCAGTGTATTGACTCTCTCATGGGAGTGAGTTGAACTGAGCCCTCTGTACTGCTCTGTGAACTAATGAGCTGCTTCTGTTGTAGCTATCTGTCTGCTTGTCTATCGATATCAAATTATAAGTGTCTGGTTTTGTTTCTCTAGAGAACCCTAATACGTGTCTAGGGTTTATTTCAATCAAAGATCACAGGTCAAAATCAGCGAGAGAAAAGGGGTCTTGGGTGAAGGCTGAGGGACAGCAGGCATGAGCTTTCAGGAGTCCCCTCCAAGCCAAGTGCCACAGGAGGCCGCTCATAGCTCCAGCTCTGCCTGGTGACAATGCACACCAAATGCTTTCTACCAGGGAAACTGGCTGGGGATGCAGCATCCAGCCTTTGACAGGGGATGGGCTGCCCCGGCCCCCATTGCCTGCACCTTTCCTTCGCAGCAGCAGGGCAGGTGCTCCCCATACACTACACTGTTTGCGTAGTCCTGGCACAGCAAGAGGTTCTATTAAGGGGCGGCGCATATGCTCCCTGCATCCAAGCTCCCAGACACAAGCTATGGACCTACCTTGCAAGCAGCAATAACCCCAGCTCTGAGAGGCGAACTCTTTCAGCCCAAGTCGCTCAGAGATGGACTTCCTGTGTTTGCCTCATTTTAAGACATGGGCAGGCAGTTCTCGCTGTCTGCATAGAGTCAAAACTCAGGGCTGGACAAGGGAGGGCACTGGGGGACTGGCCTTCTGCTCCATGTGTGGAGGAAGCTGGGTGGGGTGATGGGAAGGCGTCCCTCACCTCCCCTACCTCCCACTCACCCGCTTGCCCCTCTCTCTGCAGGCTCTGAAGGGCTCCAAGAAGCTGGTGCTGTCCGTGTACTCCACAGGACGTATCCCGGGAGGCTACGTCACCAACCACATCTACACCTGGGTGGACCCACAAGGCCGGAGCACCTCCCCACCCTCCAGCCTGCCCCAGCCCCACGGCAGCTCCCTGAGGCCACATGAAGGGGACCGGAGAAGCACCCTGCACCTCCTGCAAGATGGGGACGAGAAGAAGGTGAGCTGTCCGACCTGGGCCAGGCAGGTGGGCGGTGGGGCAGAGGGCTGGTCGGAGGATACCACGCTCTCATCCAACTCAGAACAGGGCAGCTTTTGAGAAGCTGGAAGAAGGGGCTTGCTTCAGTTGGGGCTGTGCGTCCTTCCCTCAACACCCCCTCAGGAAGGCTTTCACATTGTTCTGTTTTTGACTAGGCCAAGGCACCGCAGTAACAAGTGATTTCAACAGACTAGGTGATTTCTGCCTCCTATGGGGACAGTGGGCTGGAGGACAGCCCTGCCCAGGTCTCCCTGCCCCAGTTGTTCTGGGACACTCTGTGGAAGGGCACCACCTGCGGCAGGTTCGAGTGGATGGGGCCCCTCGGGAAGGGGAAGAGAGGGAGCCCCAGCTTCTCTTTGTATGTGAGATGATTTCCCCCAGCCCTGGACCCAGGTACACAGGATTCTGAGTCCATGCTTTCTTAGGAACCTTGGGCCACGGGTGGGAGAGGAATGGGAGGGGACCTAGATTGCAAACAAGAGAAACTGGCCCCACCCATTTCTGCAGAGTTGGAATATATGCTGGAAGGGGTGGGCAATGAGAGATTTAGTGGGGAGACAGTGACCTCCACCCCACCCCATACACCATAGCCATCCTCTCAAGATTCATATACCAAAGCAAGAGCACCCGGTCCACTGACAGGGCGACCCCCTCCGAGGGGTTCCCCCTTTGATTGACAGTCCCAGTGGGGAGAGGCAGGTGGTCTCAGTTCCACTTCCAGCGGTCATCCCGTGCCATGGTGCTGACCGCCGGTGGCCCTGCATGTGTCTGAGTAGAACTCCTGAGGGTCTTCCGAGGCTGCTTTTCAGAAAGTACGTCTACAGGTGTCCCGCCAGTCTCCTCTGAGTGGGTGGAAACGCCGCCTTTCCATCCCTGGCTGAGCGCTTTCTCCGCGTGCACTCCTGGGACTTGCAGGACCACGAGGAAGGGAGATGGGCGCCCAGTGCCCTGCGACTGGGCCGAGCGGGTTCCGTCCACTGACGCCTAGGACAGGACATGCCCTTTCTTGGCGGCGGACGTGCCTTGCCCGTGGTTCTTCCTGAGACGGAGAATGGAATCCCTTGGATCCGAGCGCCGATGTCTTGGGCGCCTTTCTCCGCCTGTCGATAAGACCGTAACATTTATTTAATGTGTTTGTGTTCTTCGCTCAAACGTCAATATGCAGGACGTGGCTGAGATCCCAGCGCAAGCAGGCAGGCAGGCTTCAAGGGTGCTCCTTGGTATGCTCCGCGTGCCCTGCTGGAGCCTCTGCCCGCTGCCAGGGCTGGGCTAGGGCCCGCTCCCCTCAAGTCTTGAGAAGAGCGGCGGGGCGTGGGGCAGGGGAGAGGGATGCTGTCTGTGGTGCTGAGTGAGTTTCAAGGCCAGCTCTCCAGTGCTGGGCCCAGAGCTGGCTTTGTCTTCCTCTGGGACCCAGCCCAGGGTGCCCAGCATTGTATGGAACCCTCCCAGTTGACAGATGAGGAGCCTGGACTCAGTCCGGCGGGCGGAGCGGGGGGGGGGGGGGGGGGGGGGGGGGGGGGGGGGGGGGGGGGGGGGGGGGGGGGGGGGGGGGGGGGGGGGGGGGGGGTGGGGTGTGTGTGTGTGTGGTTATTCCGGACTGAGCACCTACCAAGTGCATGCCTGGAGCGAAACAGCAGACACAGCAGTCGGATGGAGCTCCTGCTCTGGGGAAACTCAGGAGCAGGGGATGAATGAAGAGATGTGATTTGATAGAAGGGAATAAAGCCCAGAGAGGTTGCGGCGAGTGAGAGGAGGGAGGAGCTGCTTCACGGGAGGCAGCAGGTCAGGGAAGGGCCTCTACTGAGCCAGAGCCCAGAGACCGACGAGCCACCAGAGAGCCCAGTCAGGAGGACGGGGCGGCTTGTGCAACAGCCCCTAGGCAGAGCAGAGACTGGTCTCGCAGGTGAAGAGAGGAAGGCCCTGTCACTGGCGTTGGCTGGGTGGGAGGAGCTGAACTGCCCCAGGGGGTTGTGGAGAAAGGTATAGAAGCTGCTGGTGGTGCAGGAGGTAGACTCTTTAATGGATGCAACTGGACAGTGGTCTTCACAGGTTTCTCATTTCTAGACTGCCGCCCTCCTTCCCCATACAGCACAGGATCCCATTTCCCTTCTTGGCTAGGGATGTGCGTGTGAATCCCCTGGGAGGCTTGCCTGCTGCTGGCTCCCGGAGCCCGCGGCCTGGTCAGCCCTGTTGTGGTCAGCCTGTCTTGTCTTCTGCCTGCCTGCTCTCACCCATCAGCTGGATTCCCAGACATCAGGTGCCTGTGCTTATGCTTCATCCACAGCAGAACTGACACACATCCCTGGGGAGGTCCCCAGGCTTTTTCCTTCTTTAGCTGGGGCCGAGGCAGGGAGGAAAAACACTGGGGCCCCGTTTGTGCATTCAATTTCCACTCCCCTGCCTCCCCCCACCAAACACACACACATACACACACGCACACCCGGCCAGCTCAGTCCTGATCATCACAGGGATGCAGATGCACCAACAGGGACTTTGAAGAGAAAGGCGTGTGACTCTCCCTGGCCTGTGGCACCTCACAAACTTCTGTGAGGCCTGGGAATTGTCCTCTGAGTGAGACGGGAACCATGGCAGAGCTGGGAGCAGAGGAATGTCGCCATGCCAGGTCCGTCCATTTCAACAGGATCGCTGTGTTAGCCTGGATAGACTAGAAACAAATCCATGGAAACTCATATATATATATATAAGAGCATTTTATATAAAGGGTAAGTGTATATTAAGAAAGCATCCCAGTCCCATCCAAACCTTTAAGTTAAACATTAACCCATATGTCTGACACCAATCTACAAATCCTCATAAAACTCATAAAACATACACAATGATACCGACTGCAGGAGGAAAGCCAAACCAGTGAGCGGGTCAGCATCTCAGCACTGGCAGGGGTCTTCACGTGGCTGCTCCAGCCCCCAGGGCTGCATCGGAGTCGATCCATGTGGCTTCTCCTCAGGAATATCTTGCAGGAAGTGAGCCTTGCCAGCTGAAGCAGGGAACTGGCTAAGGCAGCCGCACCCTGGTCCGATCATCAGAGAGCAAGAGACCCGAGAACCAGGAAGAATGAGGCTGACTGAGCCATTTATCTTTCCACCTTTCAGCTAATCCCACGTGTTTATTGGTCGGGTTGGCACAATAAGCCTTAACTACTGTATTTTTCAGACCACACGACGCACCTATCCATTAGACACATCCAGTTTTTAGAGCAGGAAAACAAGAAAAAAAAATTCTGAACCAAATAGTACCAGTATACTAAAAGGTTCTGAGGTACCAGACCTTTGGGCCTCTTATTTCCCCTCACTTTCGGGATGAAAAAAGTGCATCTTATGGTCCAAAAAATATGGATTCTCAATCGCTGTGGCTGCTGGGTGGCAGTTGGACTGCAGGAGCAAGACTGGAAGTGGGGCGGCCTGTCTTCTGAGCCCTGGCAAGCAGCCTGGCAGGCGATGCCCCAGTCAGGAGTGCTCCCGGCTGCAGCCAAGAGAGAGGCTCCTTTGCAGGAGGGCTGAGGCTCTCTGGCGGAGCCGGCCTCTAGGGCTGCCAGCCGTGAGTCTGTTCTTTCTCCCGCATGGTGGGCTCCTGCCTTGGACTCCTGCTTCCCCAGTGTGAGGGTGGCAGCTGTTGTTCCAGCACCAGGGCCTCGTGCTGAGAGGAGAGCTGTGGGGAGGACAGGGGCAGGGAGCCTCGTTCTTCCTGGGCCTCTCATTTTTCAGGATGGAGAAGTCTCAGAAGAATCTCCCAGCTGACACCTCCCATCCCCACCCCAATGTCTCTTGTCCAGAACTGGCCCCGGACTGTCCACAATCATCCCTGGCAGAGGGGAAGGAGATGAATGGACTGTCATTGGGCTGCCAAATCAGGGGTTGAACCACCCCCCCCCCCCCCAGCCGTTCCTCAGGAGGAAGAAGAGGCTGCCTGCTGCCATGAAGGGTTAGTCTTAGATACCAAAGATAGGTCACAATGAGTCGGGTTCAGCTGGATGGCAGCACTTTTTAAAATCGTGACGGCTGGTTGGTGTTATTGGCCGTGGTGGCATGACCTTACCGTGCCGGGCTGTCTCGCACAGGGCAGGCTCCGGAAGCCTTCGTTTGCTTTTCTGTTGATGAGCTGCCCTGTGCCCCAGACAGTAGGGGAGTTTCCAGTGAGTGATTGAGGCAGATTGTTGCATGGCTGACAGACTGGTTGTTACAGTGCGGAGATCAAGACTCCACTTTGCTCAGAGGATTTACGGGGAGGTGGGAGCATGTTTTCCTCTGTAGGATTCAGGCAGTTGCTGCAGAGCTGCTGCTGCCGCTGCCACCCCCACCTCCACTACTGCCACCACCTCTACCACCACCAATGCCACCACCGCCACCGCCACCTCCACCCCACTACCTCCATTTACACTGCCGCCACCACCGCCACTGCTACCTCTACTTCCACCTTCACCTCCACCACCACCGCCACCTCCACCACCACTGCCACTGCCACCACCACCTCCACCACCACTGCCACCAGCACCATGCCATCTGTGTGTTCCTGGTCTGCAAACACTCAACCCCCCTCTCCACAGCAACCTGAGGGTCCCGGAGTTGGGGGAGACTCGGTAGGGCATGGGGAGGGTGGGACTGACTCCAGGTCATCAGTGAGCTGTGGAAGACCCCACCCAGATCTGAGCCTTTCCCTGAAGGTGCATGGTGGAGGAGGGCGCCTGCCCTGGTGGGCGCAGTGGAGCTGGAGGCGAGAGTCACCCACACCACTCAGTCCTTCAGCCTCCCCGATGACTCTGGTGTGAACAGCTCCTTTGTCATCCCCCGTGGTCCCAGGGCATGTACCTGGTATGCGGGACCCAGGACACATTAGAGGCAGTTAGCAAGGAGTGCCAGTGCAGCTGATTCCATGTTGGACTGCTGACCAGAAGGCCGGTCATGTGAACCCACTGTGGGAGAAAGGCAAGGGGTCCTGCCCCTAAAACAATTTACAGTCTCAGACACCCCCAGGGGCCTGAGGTCGAGGTGCGCCTGAATCAATTCCGCAGAGGTTTATTAACAGCATTCTCATCAAAGGAGATAGCCCTTGCAGTACAGTGTAAGTATTTGGGCAGTCCGTTTGCCCCAGTAGACTAGAGAAACAAGTTCATAGACACGCATGTGTATAAGAAAAAGCTTATGTACAAGAGCAGTTGAATATTGAGAAAACATCCCAGCCCGGTCCAGATCAAGTCTGTAAATCCAATATTAGCCCATATGTCCAATACCCATCTATAAAGCCCTCTTCAGACTCACGAGACACGTGCCATGATGCCGAATGCAGGAAGGTCACAGGCCAGTGGGCGGAAAGTCTTGTGGACCCAGTGGTGGTGTCAGCATCTCAGCCCTGGCAGGGGTCTCCACGTACAAGACTTCTCCAGCTCCCAGGGCTACATCAAGGTAGGGTCATGTAGTTGCTTCCCAGGGATGTCTTGCGGGGAGTCCGTAGAGAGTTCCCAAGTGAGTGAGCCAAGAGAGAGTGAGCGTCTCTCGCCTCCAAGGAGGAATACAGGAGTTCCCAGAATCCTCAGGAGAAGGCCATGCCCACACAGGGGCCTCATTGCCTATAACTCGATCGACAGGCTAAAGTCCATTCCGTCAGTCTTAATCCTCTCAAGTCCCAAATTGACACCAGATCAGGTAACTACCACAGGCTGTTAACCAGGAGACCAGTCCCTCCCCAGAGGAAAGAGGAGGCAGTCTTCTTCTGTAAAGACAGCAGTCGCAGGAAGCTAAGGAGCAGCTGCACTCGACCCTACAGGGTTGCGATGAGTGGGGACATTGACCCCGTCGCAGTGGGTGTGCTGGGTGATATGTGCGGCCTCTCTTTTACCCTCACTGAATCAGCTCCAACACACAGCAATAGCAAGTGTGCTAAGGCAGGCTGGTCGTGCCCCTGAGGGCTTCTGAGATGGTCAACCATGCCTACAGCTGCCAGCTTCCTCTTCCCCTGGTAGGATGGTGAGCAGCCCAACCCACTGGCCCACCAGGGCTCCTGCCCCTCCCCCAGTCGCTCTCAAAAGACCAGGCTGAGTCCATTGCCCTCCTGCTGAAAGTCCAGTCCGTGAGCCTGACTCACAAGCCTGTCCCTTCCCTTCTGCCCTCCAGAGGCCTCCAGCCGTACAGAACTCTCCCACAGGCCATGCCCAGACCTGATTCCAGCTTTACCCTTGTCCCTGCCCCCACCCCTGAAGACTCCTCTTTTCTGCTCTTTCCCTGCTCACACCCACCTTCGCACAAGGGCTCAGTGGTCTGGGAGCCTCTCCCTGACATCAGGTTCACTTAAGAATGGGCCCAGAGCCTGAGATTTGCCTGAAAGGGGTATCTGGGAGTGACCTGTAGTAGTCGGAACCCTCCACCCCACACACATACCACATTTCCTGGCCAGAGAGGCTAGGTGGGCCCGTGAACTCAGACTCTGTGCCAGGAAAGGGACGGTGGCTTAATCACAAGTCTCCCAAGAAGGAAAGCAAGAAGCCCAGACTCAGCAGTGGGAGCTGTGAGGACATAAGGGGAGAAAGAGAGATTGATATGAGATTGGCAGATGGGCTACTTTGAAGGTAGGTGAAGGGGTCCACCAGTCAAGGTTTGAGGGAGCCTCTTGAATGTGGGGAAAGGGCTGGGCAGCAGGCTCTCCCTTGAGCCCCAAGAAAGAGGACAGTTCTGTTGACTCACTCTCGACTTGACCTCCAGCCCTGTAAGGTAAGCAGGCTTTTATTTTGAGCACTGAGCTTGTGGTGATGTGTTAGCAGCAGCCGTGCCCTGCCGTTGGGATCTGTGCTGGCTAATGAAGGAGGGAGGGAATCAAGGCGGGCAGATGCTGTCCCAGCAGAGGCCTCAGCTGACCCTGCAGGAGCTCTGGAGCAGTCTGGTCCTGCCCCACGCATCCCACACCAACTCGTCATTGGATGTGGGCTGCTCCCCGGATCATGAGGCCCCTCCCTTCCAGCCAGGCCCCTGCCTGGAGGGCTCAGCTGTGAGCCAGTCTCAGCCCGCCTTCCCAGCCTGGTCCTGAAGGAGAGTCACTGAGTCACTGCACCTCCTCGCTTGGCACAAGCAGGCCCGGGCTTTCTGTTCTGCATTTTCTTAGCACTCAAGGACATCCCGGTGAGCATTTGGAGGGCAAGGGCTCAGTCGGATTCTTCTCTGCCTACGACGTGTCCAGCACGGAGCCTGGAAAACCTGGTCTGAGTCCCTCCCATCTGCCTGACCTGAAAAGCAGCTCACGTCCTGTATCCGTCCAGGTTGACTAGAGAAACAAAGCTAGAGACACTCCGATGCTTTTAAGGGAGAACTTTATAGCAGAGTTGTTGCATATTAAGAAGACATCCCAGTCAAGATCAAGTCCATACGTCCATAAATCACTCTTCAGACTCCCGCAGTCACATGCAATGATGCAGAATGCAGGATGATCCCAGGCCAGTGGGTGCAGAATCCTGGGGAGCCAACGCCAGGGGCCACATCTCCGGGGCTCTGGCTCCCATCAGCGTGGCTCCATGTGGCTTGTCAGCAGGAAGGTAGAACAGAGAGAAAGTGCGCCCCACCTCCAGGAAGGAAGAGAGGAAGTTCCCAGAATCCTCAAGAGAAGGCCACGCCCACAGGAGGCATCATCAGGCTGGACTCCACCCCTTCACCCTTGATAGCCTCAAGTTGACAGGAGGTTATGTAACTACCACTCCTCCCTCCCTGTGAGGAAGACCTTGCCTCCTTCCAGGTTGCACCTGCAAATGCTTTCCTAAAGGCTTGTCCGGGACAGCAAGGAGGAGCAGAAGGCTAAAGCAGTCCATGTTTTCCAAGTGCTGCTGCCGGGCCAGGCCCTTGGTGTGTGCACTGCACGCACAGACCCCTGTGTGACTTTGCACCACCCGGCAAAGTGGACCACTGCATCCCCCACACTCTAGAGGGGGGAGCAGAGGCCCAGGGAGCTGAGGGCGCTTGCCAGGGTGACACACCTAGCAAGGATTCAGACCGCAGCCTGGCAGTGGCAGGGGCATACGGTGCCAGGTCACCTCCTGAACACCCAGCGACCAGGGTAGGATCTGTCCCATGCCACTCCACCCCTTCCAGGGGGTTGTGCCTCCAGAGAGCTTGCGTTTCCAGGAGAACATCCATTTCTCTGACACTTGGGGACCCAAGTCCCCGCCTCGAGCTCAGGGCCCCACAGGCACACTCTGGCAGTCTCAGGCCGTCCTCCTGTCTGAGGAGTAACCTGGAACAGGCATCCCTCGGAGCTGTCCCCTTCTGGCCCCGGCCCTCCCCCGGCATGCTGCACAGTCCTGCCTACCCGGCCCCTGGCACAAAACAGCTCGAGGCTGGCACCTGCCCTTCAGCTGCACGGGGGGAGGGGAGCAATCAAGACCAGCCCCAGGTGGAGGTCAGACATGCCTCCACCCTCCATGCTTGCTTATTTACTTCGTAAAAATAAATCATCTTATTGGGGGCTCTTACAGCTCTCGGTACAATCCATCCACCCAGAGTGCCAAGCACATCTGTACATCTGTTGCCATCACCCTTTCCAGAACATTTTCTTTCTACCTGAGCCCTTGGTATAAGCTCCTCATTCTCTGCCCAGCCCCCGTCCCCATGAACCCTTGATAAATTATAAATCTTCATTATTTTCATATCTTACACTGTATGCTGTCTCCCTTCACCCACGTTTCTGTTGTTGTTCCTTCCCCTCCTCCCCCCACCTTCCCTGGACTCTCATGGTATAGCTACTCCCGTTATTGGTCCGGAGGGGTTGTCTGTCCTGGATTCCATGTGTCCAGAGCTCTTATCAGTACTAGAGCACAAGCTCCGATCCAGTCGGATTTGCAAGGTTGAGCCCTCCACCCTGATTGCCGTTTCTGACACCAGCCATCCTTCCCACCGCAGCCCCTACTGCTTGGCGGGGCTCTGCACCTCACTGCAGGGGCCACACTCAGACGGCACTCACGATGAAGCGCCGGAGGGCTGTGGGAAGTTAACGGGTGACAGGATCAGAATTGCTTTGGGTACGGCTCCTCTGGTCAGGAGTGCCTCTTCCCAGGTGTGCTCACCTGCTCTGGCCAGAAAAATGTCTCGGCGGGCCCCATGTGGCCTGTGGGCCGTAGTTTGAGGACCCGTGTTTTAGATGAAAGCCATCCGTGGTTGTCACGAGGGGACGTGAAGGAGTTTTGATCTGAGACACACACACACACACACACACACACACACACACACTTGATGCTGGAGTAGGTCTGCCTGCCTGTGATCTTCACAGGTGTCCAGTGCTGGGGACCTGCCCTGCAGAGCCACTCAGTGGATTTGAACCGCTGAGCTTTCCGTGAGCCCTTGAGTGCGCCACAGTGGGCATGCCCAGGACGCCTCCTTAGGTGACTGAGGCTCCGTACATGGAAAATGGTGGATTGGCCCTCCCTCACTCCAGGAACCATGGCCTCCCCAGAGACCTGCGGGCAGCTCACCTTCCCTTCTCCCGTGGACAGTCACAGTGTTCCCGAGAGCGGAGGGGAGTGGGGGAGGCGGGGGGCCGTCTGCTGGATAGGATGCGCTCGGTGCTTTCCTGGTTGGTTCCCGTCTTCCTTCCGGCTCTCTGCTTTACCAGACACCCTCCTCTCCAGACAGACCTATGTCGCACTGAACCCCCCTTGGTGGAGAATGAGGCCTTGTGGAATCGGCCCCCGCCTCTCCCGTCTGCCCTCTGTGCCCCCTGCTCTGACCTGGGGGACTCTCCTCCATGTTCCGTGCTCCCCTGCCCAGCATCCATGGCTGGACCCTACCGCCCACACCTGGGTAAACGCTGTTCGCCCTCCCATCTCGTCTGAGGCACCATTTCTCCAGCAAGTTCCCCTTCCTGACTCCTCCCACCGGACCATTGCCCCTTCCTGTCCACCTGGCACCCAGCTTGCCCACCTCAGCTCTACTCACCCTGCGCCGTGACCTCTGTCCTCTGTGAGACCTTGTGGGCAGGACCCCGGGGGCTATCTCAAGTTCTGCACTAGCTGGGCGCACCCTGGGTTGGTAGAGCCACAGACTGACCAGGGTCCTTCAGGATGGACGGGGGCTGCCAACAGGAGTCCTGGGGCAGCGGGTGGAGGCTGCCCCGGCCTGGACAGAATCCTGGGCCAAAGGGGGTGGCTGGGGGCTAGTGAGGAGGCAGGCACTCCTCGCTGCAGCAGAGGACACCATGGCCAAGAGCGTGTGAAAGCCCCTTCTGCAGTCCCAGCAGCGCCCGGACCAAGAAGGAGGGGCTTCCCCGGCCGCCTGGCAGAGATGAGGCGGGGACTTCAAGGTCCGACAGGGTCTTCTGGGCTCGGGAGGGGCTGGGTGCCCTCCGAGCCGCTGATGCTATCTCCCTCCTGCAGGTGAACCTGGTGCTGGGGGAGGGCCGCTCCCTGGGCCTCACCATCCGAGGGGGCGCCGAGTACGGCCTGGGCATCTACATCACTGGTGTGGACCCAGGCTCGGAAGCAGAAAGCAGTGGCCTCAAGGTGAGACTGCCGACTCCTGGGGGAGGGATGGGAGGAGGGGCCCACCCAGCTGCACTGCAGGCACTCAGGAGGAGAGAGCTTGGCATACGGAGTCTCGGGTGCTGATTTTTTTAATGATCATATCTACTTATTTTATGTTGGGGGGCTCTTACAACTTGTCACAAACCATACATACATACATAGTGCCAAGTACATATGTTGCCATCATCATTTTCAAAACATTTTCTTTCTACTTGAGTCCTTGGTATCGGCTCCTCGTGTTTCCCCCTCCCTCTCCTTCCCTCCCTCTGTCCCTCCCTCCCTCATGAACCCTTGATAATTTATAGTTGTTTTTTTTCATGTCTTACATGGACTTATGTCTCCCTTCACCAACTTTTCTGTTGTCAGTACCCCTGGGAGGGGGTTATATGTAGATCATTGTAATTGGTTCTCCCTATCTCACCCCATTATTGGTCCTGAGGGGTTTGTCTGTCCTGGATTCCCTGTGTTTCTAGCTCTTCTCTGTATATACTCTGGTCTAGGTGAATTTGTGAGGTAGAATTAGGGTCATGATAGAAGGGGGTGGAGGGAGCAACAAAGAACTACAGGAAAGTTGTATGTTTCTTCAGTGCTATTCTGCACCCTGATTGGCTTGTTCCTTCCTTGTGACCCTTGTAAGGGGATATCCAATTGTCCACAGATGGGTTTTGGGTTTCCACTCTGCACTCCCCCTCATTCACAATAATAGGATATTTTATTCTGGGTCATTGATGCCTGATACCTGATCCCATGGATACGTCATGATCATACAGACTGGTGTGCTTCTTCCATGTGAGCTTTATTGCTTCTGAGCTAGATGTCTGCTTGTTTATCTTCTAGCCTTTTGAGACCCCAGAAGTTAAACCTTTTTATAGCCAAACACCATTAGCTTTCTTCACCACATTTGCTTATGTACCCATTTTGTCTTCATCAATTGTGTTGGGAAGGTGAGCATCCTGAAACGCCAGGTTATTAGCAAAAGTGTTCTTGCGTTGAGGGAGTACTCATATCAAGGCCCACTGTCGGTCCGCTACCTTAAGGTTAAATCTATCAATATATATACATAGATCTATTTCCTCATCATCATATATAAGTATATTTTCATGTGTACATGCCTGTTAGGTAGACCTCTATACGTGTTGGGTGCTGATTTTAATCAGTCTCCCAGCAACGCAGTGAGATTCTCCCTCAAGGATCAGCCCCCCAGCCAGTAGCAGGAGCTGCCCCCCTCTGGCCCCTGTCACCATACCCTCCCACACCCCCAAGCTTTCGCCGGAGCCAGGTAGCCTCCTCCCTGGTGCTGGGCAGTGGTCCAGTGTGAGCTTCTCGTGGGGGCTGTGGTGCAAACACTGCTGGGGACCTGTGAGTGCCCTGGCTTCAGGGCTCACTGTGGAGCTTGGAGATGGAGGAAGAGAGAGAGAGAGAGAGAGCTCCATAGTCCAGGCTGGGGCTGCACTGGGCTGTGCAGGGCTTATATTCAGTCCAGCACATGTAACCAGCCAATACTGAAATATGTAGGATCATTGGCTCATGTCTTTTAAGGGGATAGGCAGTGTGGCCAGCACTTGTAACCCACACCACACGTGCCGTCACTTTGACTCCTTATGCTACCCAGGGCTGGGTTATTTCTGTCCACCTTTCCCAGTGGGAGAAACTGAGGCACAGTGAAGCCAGCTTGCCCAGGGTCACACATCCCCTGAGGGTGGGGTGGGTTGCAGAATATTACCTGAACTCAGGCAGTGTGTTCATTCTGAAGCTCATGGGCTGCGGATGGCTGGGAATTGGCTCCGGATGTGGGGGAGGGTCCCTGTCCAGGAGGAGCAGTGGGCCCAGGACCTGGGTCAGCTCGCCAAATCCACATGCCACGGAGGCCACAAGAGCTGCTCTGTGGCACAGTGGCCACAAGGGCAGGTGGCATTTGACTCGGGCAGTGAGGTGTGGATGGGACATTCCCTGGAGGCCACATGGGTCTGATCCTGGGTGACTGGCCCATGAATAAGACTGGGGAACAAAGCACAAGATGGCATTGCCTTGCTCCCAGGGCCTGGGCTGCTGCACCACCCTAGGGTACCCAGTATGAGAGGGCACTGAGCAGACAGGTGGAGGGGCCCATGGGACTGCCTGGTAGGCCCGTGGGAAGCTCAGGGAGGTGGGAGGAGTGCTGCTTCTGGAGATGGGAGAATGGGATTCCAACCCCTGCTCCTGCTGCCTTCCTCCAGTAGCTATGTCAGGTGGGGGTCCACGCCCCTGTCTGAGCTTCCCTTCTCCCACATGACAACCATGAGTACGCTGTCTTTCTCAGGATGTTGAAAGGTAAAAGGAGTTAACAGTGAAACACCAACCACTCCGGGTATCTGGTTACCCACATGCTCTGAGTTCGGATCTTTGACGGGTAAAAGAGCAGCATTGAGCATCTCGGCCTGGTCACATGGCTCAGAAGTCGGGGAGTTGGATCTGAGCTCCCAGCACAGCAGTTCAGGGGTGACGTTGTACCCCTACTCCGGCAGAAGGACCCAAGTCATGTCCCACTGAGGTGCCCAAGGATCCCCTTCTTTCCCTGTCTAAAGTCAGAGCTGGGATTGGAATCCCAGCTTGACAGAAGCCCAGGAGCCTGCCATTGACCATTGGGTGAAGGTGGGATTCATTGTCCCTGTGTGGACAGAAGGTAGTTGACAGCTGGGTCAGGTGGTCTACCTCTGAGGCTCTGCCCCTTGGGCTGAGAAAGCCAGGGATGCCTGGGCCCCAGGAGCACCCACACTCTCCTCCTATGGGTCTCTGGGGCCACAACTGCCAACACAGGCTGCTGCAGGCTGACCCCTGTTTGAAATGTGGACCATGGACATCCGGGACTGGGGCTCCCTCCCCGTTGTCCACCAGTGTGCAAGGAGCACTCCTGTGCATACCACACCAGGCTGGCCGGGCGACTTCAAAGTCAAGCCAAACCAGCAGCCTCTGTCTCCACCCTCCAGGAGTGTATGGCCTACTGGGAAGACCAGGCAAACGGACGAGCAAATTGGACAGCCGTGATGAATGTCAAGGTGGGCAGGTCCCTGGAAACTCGTCTGGGGCTTGGGTTTCCTGACAGGCTTCCGGGAGGGATAGTCGTCTCAGCAGAATGTGAAAGGCTAAAGGAGGACTTGGGGGCAGAGAGAAAAGGGGGCCCAAGACGGCAGTGTGCCAGCATCTCAGTGAAGGTCAGGTGAGGGGCTGAAGAAGGTGCCCTAGGATACCTGTTGGGGGGATGGAACTGGGCCACACAGGGCCATGCCTCTGGGAGAAGGTGGTGCTGGGGAGGCACGCTTAGGAGCGTGGCAGGAAGGCATCATGCAGGGCATCAGGCAGTAGGGCACGCAGGCCGCAGCCCCGCACACCTGATGGGCGCTGCCTTTATACGGGGCAACAAACGCATGCACTGCGCAGCAGTGTCAGCACACACCGCCATCCCAACGCTAGTCGCGGTGTACCCCAGGGTGAAAGGCCCAAGGACATGCTCCGCCCTGTTCCTGACGCCCGGGTGTCCCCTCTGAAGGGATCAGCTATCTGTGTGATCACAAGAACCGCAGCAGGACAGCCATATCCATCTTGTAAGAGGGCCAGGGGGGACATATGCTGGGGAAGTTTGGCTGCTTGGCTGCACAGCCAGAGGTGGTCAGATGCCCCCCTTCCATAAAGCCCCTGCCCTCCCAGTCCCCTCCAAGGGGGAGCACTTTGTAGTCCCTGCCAACCTTTCCACTTGCCTCCAGAGCACCTGCCTACACCCCCTCCTCACCCCCCCCCTCACCAGGCTCCAGGGCTGATGGATTAATTCCATGCATTGTCAGTGCACTCCCCGTGGAAGGAGGCGTGCTGAAGTGGAACAAAGGGCCGCGGCTGTGTGGGCCGGGGAGCTGAGAACAGGCTTCCTTTGTAAGTAGGGCTCCAAGCTGCTATGCAGCGCTTCCCCGGGGAGCAGGCGGCCCTTCACCTGGTCCACTTAGTCCCCAGGGGCCAGGTGGGTCCTGCAGAGGGGAAGAGGCAGGTAGGAGGCCTCTGGGCTCCCCACAGGCCCTCCCTCTGGGGGCGGGCTTGATGGACGTTGAAAGGAGACCACCCTGCCCTTGGGATGTATCCTGTGGGCCTCCCTAATCCTCTTTCACCGGCCTGCACTCCCTCCCTCAGCAGCAGCAGCAGCTTCTCCTCAAAGCACAGGTCACCCACTTTCACTGCCTGCGTTCTCTCTGAAGCTGGTTGGGGCTGGGATTCAGAAGAAGTCAAGATCGCAGTTGCCATGTCTCAAGGGGTCCTAATGAATTGGGAGTTCTCCTGCACATGGCAGGTGCCCTGCGGGGTGAGGGATGTGTCCAGGGCTTCTGAGCCCATGAACAACAGAACAACAGCTCCGCTTCACCCTTCTCCACCTCACCGTCATCACTGCGTCTGTGCCCCTCGGGCAGGCGACCAGCAGGTCCCCCCATGTGGCTGAGGGCCTTCCTCTTTTCACCGCCCCTCCCTTTCCCAGCCTGCTGCCCTTCTCCCGGTCACCTGCCCCAAGTCTGAAAGGACACCCGCGTCCTCCCTGGGAAGGTGCACTCTGGCGGTGCTCCATGCAGGACAGGACTGTGTGAGTGCTGGCCGGCCAGGGCACAGCCGGCTCTGTGCCAGCGCCGTCAGTCAGCGCCATGTCCTCTTCTCCGTATCCACCTGGTGGAGTTCAACAGAGCCATTAACAGATGTGAGGCAGGCCCTGAGAGAGGCAGGAACCTCTCCAGTGTCACAGGGGGTCCCAGACTCTGGTCTTGGCGATCTCAAAGCTTTGAGAGCTTTACTCGGTCGGCACCTGCCGAGAGCAGGAATCAGCAAACTGGAGATGGAAGGGCCGGTCCTGTGCCTCACAGCCCTTTCGAGACAAGTTGAGAGCCATAAATGCATCTTTACGAACCAGTGAACTCTCCATTCTCTGAGTGTGATAGGCAGGTGTGCTGTGCCGACATGGCCAATGAAGATGGGTAGGTTGGTTGTCACAGCGTGGCCAGTGAACACATGTGAGATTAATTGAAGGGCGGAGCTATGAATGACTCTGCCTGCCTCGTCTTTCTCTCTTGCCCTCGGATCTTCAGACCAGCCGGCTGCCTTGCTTGTCTGTGGCTCCATTTGAAAGCTACACTACCCGGGGGCCACCTAATCCGTGGACTGTGTCGCTGTCAGTTTGAGGTTCCTTCAAGCCCCGCTTCGCCACGCTCCTGGAATATACATCTCTTGAGCTGGGGACCGTCAGACCCTATCATCTGGCTGACTGTGGGTGACCTGCCTTGCTGTTTGCTGCCTGTGGCCGGATAGCCTGCACTGCTCTACAGAGGACTAGCTGGCGGCCCTTAAGTCTTGAAGGACTGTCAGTGTGTTCGCTGTCTCACGCAAGTGAGTTGCACCGAGCCATTCGTACTGCTTTATAGATCAAATTGTTTATTCGTGGTTTATTTTTTATGCTAGATATCATTTATCTATCTAGCTAGATAGTCATAAAGTTGTTAGTGTCCAGGTTTTGTTTCTCTAGAGAACCCTGTCTAACACACCGAGGAAAGCCTTCTATAAAATCGTGTAAGTGGAACTAAGATCGGCTTGTTTTCACTGCCGTCTTACTTCAGTCCGAACATGCCCGCGCATGCTCGAGAGCCACCGTGAGGTCCGAGGGCCAGCCCCGGCCCTGGACTCTGAGCTTGACACAATAGAAGGAAGAAACAAAAGGCCAAACTGCTGACCCTCAGCGTGGTCAACCCAGATCCCATGGAGACCGTCCCTGAACATGAGGTGCCTGGACCCCATGCTCTGTTCCTGCGACCAGTCCACCCCCATCGGGATCCGGGCTAGAGGCCTGCCGACAGAGTGGGTCACTCACTGGGCTGCTCATCAGTTTGAAGCCAGCAGCCTCTCCCGGGGAGACGGACAGCCTGGGAGCCCAGAGGACCAGTTCTCAGTCCTGCACGGATGTCATGAGTCACAGTTGACTTGCTGGCAGTGGGATTTGGTTTGAGTTTGGGGGTCGCTGCTGCATTGCTCACAGCTGGCTGCAGGCCACCGCAGGGCATGTGGGGACAGCTCGGGGTCTTGGGGACAGAGGACTGACTGCCATGCTCCAGCTCTCCTCTGTGGCTAGGCCTTCAATGGAGCTTTAAAGGATCTCCCCCAGTATGTGTCGGAGGGAAAAATACATTCACAGTGGAGAACCTTGCCCAAAGTCCACATCAGCATCTCCGGTGATAGCGTGGGAAGCCTCCACAAAACAGAGTCCTGCTTCCTAATGGGGAAACTAATATTTGCACAGCCAAGTGTTGGACCCCTTCCTTGCCATCCCCCGCCCAGTCAGGGCAGGTGACAACCGGGCCTTCCAGGCCTCTATCTGGCATGCTGTGCACACCAGAACTTGGGGGCCTTCTTGACGAGCCTCTTCCCTGCATGGCAGGATGCTCAGCTTCCCAGGAAACTGCTTCCCGACCATTTGGGTTCGCACAGCTAACTCTGGCGAGGCTGGTGCCTGCCTCGTCCTGGTGGTGAGATGAGTCAGCCCTGGTGCAGACGCAGCGAGTCTGCCCCGTCGTCCAGGGCGATCGCCCTTGACCGTTGTGGCTGGACACCCAGAGTCCTGGGTGGTCCACTCGGCCGTTGGCTGCTGGCGATGGAAGGGAACATGGCAAGCAGAAGCCATACGGTGTCTCCTGACCCCTCCCACTGGAGAGAGCTCTGCGTGCTGGGGCGCAGAGGGAGTCGCCGTGGCCCTGCCGTGGATGGCATGGCTGGAGCACCACAGGCATGTTGAGGGGGGAGGTACCAGGTGCTGTCGTCTGTGTGCATGGAAATGAGGCCGAGTGGGGAGGCTGGAAGCGGAGGCAGAAGCCATTCCAGGTGGGATGTGATGACAGGACAAATGATGTGGCCACCCACTGCCCTCCCAGCGGCTCATGCGGGGCCGGGAACCATGGCCAGCCCATGCTGTGGTCCTTGTGGGAGATGCCAGGCCCACCTTCCTCTGAGGAGAAGCCAGCGAAGGTGCAGAGGGGTTTCCATCCACCCCAGGGCTCCTGCCAAACACACAGTGGAGCCAGGATGGGAATCAGCTGGACCCACCCTGTCACCCCTGAGCCCTACAGCCCCGAGTTCTATCGTGGAAGAACTACACCTGGGCAGGGGTCACCTAGCAGCCCTGCACACCAGTGGCACCTGCCTGATGTCCCTACACATACTGCTCCTGGACTTGTACCTGGGAAGATCTGGCTGTGGCCCTGGGAAGGCATGTGAAATCGAGAGGCAGAGTGCAGCTGTGCTGGCCGGCATTCCAGAGGGCCGTACCCGACGGCCGTCACCCTGGGCCAAAGCCTTCCAGGGAGTGCCCACTCACTGTGAGCACCTGCTGGGTCCCGGCAGCATCTGGGGAGGGTCCCCTCAGAGCCAGAGTGGAGCCTCGGGAGTGCCGAGCCTGAAGGGCGCCCTGGTCTTCCCAGTGAGCAGGGCTCTGGTCCTGAGCCCAGGGCGGTGGTGTGACTTGCCTGAGGTGGCACAGCTAGTAGGTAGGGGACCTGGCAGCTCTGAGCTTAGCCACAGAAGGTTCTTTCCAGGGTTTTTTCTAGGGTCTCCCTCTCTTGGCCAACCCCTGTGGGCTCTTCAGACGTCAGATGGGGATGGAGGGTGGGGGTTGCGGGGAGAACCAGGATGGGGTCCCCATCCTGGAGGTGCGGACAGAGGGGTGTGTGTGTGTGTGTGCGCGCGCGCGCGCGATAATCCTCACTGCATCACAGCGAGTCTGACTCAGAGCTCTCCTTAGGGGCTCAGAGACAGGGCGCATTCATGGCAGCGACTTTCTCCTGAGGAGCAGCTGGCAGAGTTGAACCACCAACCTTGGGGGTTTCAGCCCAAGGCTTAACACAGTGTACTCCCAGAGCCCCCTTGCGGGAGCAGCTATAACAAGCAGGCCGCAGTGTCTTCTAGCTGCTGGTCACAGGCAGTGAGACCCCCCAGTCTGTTGGCGAGGCGTCCCCCGAGTGCCCTCTCCCCCGCCCCAGGGTGCCATCCTCCTTGGCGGAGAGACGTGGAGTCAAGCACAGGCCTGTGAGAGCCCGCAGCCACCTCGCCAGCTGCTGCTCAGAAGAGGCTTTGGGGGGCGGGGTGGGGGTGGGGTTTGCTTTAGCTTTTGATTGTGCTTTAGGTGAGAGTTTAGAGAGCCAATCGGTTTTCCTTTCTGGCATTTTGTTGGGGGGCGTTCACTGCAAGCCCCACTTCCCACTCTCCACTGTGTTCACCACTTACCACGGTGGCATCTGGGTTGTGGGCAGGACGGGCACCACCCTAAGGGTCCGGAGGGGGCCTCTCTCCGGACAAACCTGGCGCTCCCTGGGTGGGGACTGCTTCCGTCTCTGCTCTGTTGGAGGCCCCGTGCTCCAGCCACGTGCTCTCTTCGCTGGCTTTCTGAAACGCCCTCTGAATGGGTGTTTAATAAATTGCAAGTGTTTGAGGAGCTTAGTCCTCCTGCCTGCCCTTTCAGTCGGCCCTGCTAGGGCAGTAATCGCTCCCTGGCAGGCTGCCGTGTACAGAGCAGCACTCAGTTTCCATGGGGGGCGGTGGGGGAGGAGGTGGGGGGAGCCGGAGTCCAGCTGTGGCTCGTCCTGGGTCCACACAGCAAGGTCAGCGGGACTGTGGACCTCAGGCCCCTGGGCAGGGCTGGCCGCTGGTGTCCCTCCTAATCCCAGAGCTCCCGGAAGAGCTCCTGGAAGACAGAACTGGGGCTGGTCAGCTAGCTCAGGGAGGTGCATCAGTCAGAGTCCACCGGCTCTGGGGTCACCTGCCCTTCCCTTTCAAAAGAGGAGTAAGGACCAGAGAGCCTTACCTCGGCCCCTGCTGTGGGCCCAGGCATACGAGAAAGCTTTAGGGAGGAGTAGATCTTGGGCAGTGCTTCCCACCCTGGATGGGGTGTACCAGCCCCCTGGGGACCTTCTCGGGGCAGATTCTGACTCCACCAGTGTGGTAGTTTTCACGGCCCCATTAATGATCCAGTGGTAAGAAAGAGGCCCCAGTCCAGCTCACTGACAAGCAGGGGATTGCCCTTGCACCATGACCTCAGGGACCTGCTCTGGGTGCTTGGCATCCCTTCAGGGTGCCTAGTGGCCAATGCGAGGTGAAGACTGGAGGCCCCATTTCTCTAGCCTGGCCTCTTTGGGAAGTCCTTCCCCTCTGCTAGTGTGGGCTGGTGCTCAGCATGGTGGTTTGGATGGGGGTGGGGGTGTCCCTGAGACAGAGAGAGGAGGGGCAGATCTTCAGGAACATCTCTCGGCCGGGGTCTGTTCGTTGGAGCAGCCACAGCCCAGGCAGATTCCTTGGGAAGGGAGTAGACTTGCCCCTCTGGCTGGTCGGGCTAGGCGAGTCGCAGGGCAACCTTGCAAAAGGGCTGTGCTCAGTTGGGGGGAGGTCAAGTGTGCCTCAGAGAAGTTGAGGCTGGGGCCTGAGGTTCTGCATTGCTAACCAGCTCTTAGGCTCCGTTGACACTCTGCTCCAGAGGCCACACTTGGAGCAGCAAAGATACAGGTACTGCTTTCCTGTGCCACTCATCTAGTGAGGAAGAGACACGGGGCTGGGGGAGTTTTGGGGGAAGCTTTGGACTACTAAACTTGAGGCTGACAGTTCAAACCCACCAATTGCTCCAAGGGCAGAAGATGAGCCTGTCTGCTTCCAGAAAAAACTTACCATGTTGGAAACTCTGTGTAGAGTCCTCATGGGTCAGAATTGATCTGATGGCAGGGGGGTAGCTTTAAAGGTGTGCCATAATACTAACCCAACTCTCACAGCAATCTGTGATGTGCCCGGTATTGTTCTGGGCACACTGCATTCTACAGCTCAGTTATCCTTCACAACAACCCTGCAAGGTAGGGGCATTCTTATCTTCTGTTCTTAGGTGAGAGAACCCAGGTGAGCAGGGGTCATGCCATGGACTGCTATGAACCAGCTCAGTCATTTGAACTCACCAGTTGCTCTGCGGAACAAAGATGAAGCCTTCTGCCCCTGTAATGACTTACAGCTGCCAGTTCTCCTCTGTCCTGTAGAGTCACTATGAATCAGAATGATCTCAATGGCTGTGTGTGTGTGTGTGTGTGTGTGTGTGTGTGTGTGTATTCATTCTCAGGTGAGAAAGTAAATCTCCGGAAAATAAGGTCAAATGCCTTGCCCAAGGTCATGTTCCCAGGAAGTGGTAGAGGCAGGGCTTGAACCTAGGAAGGTTGGGTCAGAGTCCTTGTTGCTAACCAGTACCCCACCCTGGGGTGCCAGGACCCCCACTGGGAGCATTCTGGTTGGGGTGGGGGGACTGTTGAGGGGATTGGCCCCCATGTTGGGCTTGCAGGGCATTCCCTCGACGGGCAGACATGAAGGGAGCATCAGCGTGTGCCTCCCACGCTAGCAGGAGCCAGCACTTGACTAGTGTCCAAGAACCTTTGTGACATACAAGGTCAGGTGGGAGTGCTAGATGGCACAAGATTTGGGCAGACAGAGAAGTGAGAGAGGGGACCTTTGGGGAGTAGTGGGAATAAAGGTACAGAGGCATGGAGGTGGGGTGTCAGGTATGGTGAGAGGTCCTGAAAGTGGACAGAGAGGGGAGACCGTGTGAGAGGGAGAGAGAGTGATGCTCCCCAGGGCTCCCCGCTGGTTAGTGCTGCATGCCCCTTGCCAGTGGGTTTCCCAGGTTCAGGGCAGGAAGTCAGGAGGCTATTAGCAGTGCAGCAGCTGGGAGGGGGCCTGGGCTTTGGGGCTCTAGGCAGTCTGGGTCTGTAGGGGAGGGAAAGATGCTTTCCCACACCACTTACACCCTTGGGACAACCTTCTTTGTTCTGTCCTATGTTATTCAACCCATAATAACCCATGGGGCAGAGTAGAGCTACCCCAGAGGGATTTTTATTTTCTGGGCTGTTGTCATCTGGGAAACCCACAAGGACAGTTCTACCCTGCCCTGTAGGGTCACTGTGAGTCGGCCTGACTCCCTGGCGGGGAGTTTGGTGTCTGTGATTAACCTTAACGGGACCAGGTCATCTGGGCATGCTTCTACAGGATCCCTGTGCGCGTGTGCGTGCATACATGTGCAAATGTGTGCCTGCAAAACCCCTGGCCGCACACCCTGCAGTGCCATGCCACCAGGGGCGCTGTGAGTGGAATGACCTAGGCAGGATTGACCATCGCAGCAGGAGGAGGGTCGGGCACGTGTTGCTCAGACAAGCATTTGCAACACTGAAGGCCACGTTTGCTACCCAGAGGAGCTGCCTTTCAAAAATCCACTCTCCAGGGTTCTGACCAGAAGGCTGTGCCGCTGACACCATGGGGTGAATCCCAGAATACTTTCTTCCTCTTCCCCAAACCTGGACCCCTTCCCCGGCACTCCCCCACCCCCACCCTACCCCCAGCCCCAGCCTTTGAAAGCTGCTGATGGATCTCCCATCTCTGTGCATTCCCAGACTGGAATCGTAGCGTGCGTGTGACTTCTCTCTTCACGACTGAGTAACGTTCTGCACACGCATCTCTCCCGCCTCACCCAGCGGGCTGCAAGTGGCAGGTCGGGCAGTGCAAAACCACCAGCCTTCAAGGGAGAGAGAGTGACGTTCGCGGAAACGCGCAGGGGCAGGTCTATCCAGTCCTGTAGGGTCACTGTGAGTGGGCATGGATCCGGCGGCAGCGGCAGGGAGCGTGCTGTTGATTTTGCTGGTCCATCTATCAGGGCACGGAACTCCGTGTGACCTCCACCTGCGGGCACCTCCTGGTGGTTTCCTCCCTCCTCTCCTCAGGCTCCTTGCCTGAGACGCCCATGCCAGGGAGGGCGGGTGCTGTTTTGCCTCCCGCACTTTCCAGGTGCATCTTCCCGTGTCTTTAAAAGCCTCTGGGATCCGATTTGTAATGGCTGCATCCTCATTTTCCCCTTTGCGGTGGAATCGTGGGTGAACATCC
>PVJH01028881.1:0-26783 GCA_004026705.1 Nesogale talazaci | reverse complement strand
CAGAACTAGCCAACATCCAATCACTTCGGGAAGTAACATCTGAGCAAGTGCCAAGGGTGCTGATGGAAGGAGTCTAAGCTACACTGAAGGTGTTAGCCGGAAACAAGGCTCTGGGAATTGACAGAATACCAACTGAAATGTGTCAATAAGCTGATGAAGCACCGGAAGCACTCACTCACTCAGCTAGACAGTTGAAAGACAGTAATCTAGCAATGTCTCTAAGACAATGGGTTCTCAATCTGTGGGTCACAACCCCCTGGGGGTCGAATGGCCCTTTCACAGCCTGGTTGGAGGTCATCACAGCATGAAGCTCTATTAAAGAGTCATGGCATTAGGAAGGTCGAGAACCAATGCTCTAAGAGATCTTTATTGTGCCCATTTCAAACAAAGGTGACTCCACAAGATGCAGAAATTATTGAACAATATCATTCTTATCACATGCAAGTAATATTTTGCTGAAGATCATCAGCACATTAGTTGTAGCAACACATGAACAGAAAGCTTTCAGAAATCCAGGTTTAATTAGAAAGAGGATGTTGAACATGGGGTATCATTGTTGATATCAGAGGATCTTGGTAGAAAGCAGAGAATACTAGAAAGATATTTGCTTTTGTTTTATTGACTATGCCAAGGCATTATAACAGACTATAGATAACCTTGAGAAGAGTTCCCGAAGACTTCACTGTGCTCATGCAGAACTTGTGTGTGGATCAGAAGACAGACAGATATCCCAATAAACAGAGGCTGTACTGATTACACTTAGCTGGTCACTAACTTCCCTTAATTTGATCTTGGTCTTACAGATCTTTTTCCAAGGATTCCCATGGCCTGTGCCAGGGAGAAGGTAGTACCTAAAGCAAAGTGTGTCAGTCTGGGTAGACTAGAGAAACAAACTCATAGACATGCATATGGATATAAGGGAAAAGTTTATATATAAGAGAAATGCAACATTGAGAAAGCATCCCCACCCAGTTCAGTCAAAAGTCGTTGAGTCTGATATTAGCCCATATGGCCAAAATCAGTCTATAGAGTCTCCTTCTGACTCATGAAGTTACAAGTCAGTGGGTGCAGGATCCTGGAGCTGGCAGGGGTCTCCCTATGGCTCCTTGCTTCCAGGGCTCAGGGTCCGTCAAAAGCACCCAGTGGTGGCAGAAGCAACTCATCGCTGGCATGCGTCTCCACGTGGCTTTTCCAGCTATAGAGGTCTGGTTCCATCAGGGTAAAGCCATGTGGCTTCTCCTCTGGCTCCTCCAACTCCTGGGATGCTGCCATCTTGTCTTGTCTATAGCTCATTGCCTCTGAGACTAACTCCCAACAACTGGGGAGACAGCTTCTCATCTCCACGAGGGAAATATCATGAGATTTCCCAGAAGTCTCAGGAGAAAGCCAAGCCCACATTGAGGCCTCATTGCCTACTCAATGGCTATCTCCAGATTAACAGGCTAGACTCCACCCCTACATCTCAATCATGAAATTAACATAAGCACATGACCGCCACACAGAGTGTTCCAGATTTGGTACTTATAGAAAATTAGTAGTTCTCTTGTAAATGATCAACCCAGTACCACCTTTGTTAATATGATTTTATATGTGGGATTCAGGGGTGCTTTTATGCTAAACTGGATTCTTGGTGGTGACAAGTGCCCTTGACGGGGAGTGCAGATGACACATCCAAGACCTTGTTCTTCTCAGGGCACTTGCCTCCGTCAAAAGCCATAGATGTGCACTATAACTGTCTTCCCTTTCCCTCAATTCCCTGTGTGACAATAGGACCAGGAAGTCAACCTAAATATTTCTTTTTAGAAAATATGAAGTTCTTTCCATGACATCTGGGAAAATCCAGCACAGAAGTCAGGAAATCTGCCAGATCTCAGCAAGGGTAGAGGAGAAAGGGGAAGTGGAAGGCAGGAAGGATGTCCAGAAAGATTTCTTA
Source organism: Nesogale talazaci (assembly GCA_004026705.1). NCBI lineage: Eukaryota > Metazoa > Chordata > Mammalia > Afrosoricida > Tenrecidae > Nesogale > Nesogale talazaci. The sequence goes on along the minus strand of PVJH01028881.1, from coordinate 24,850 downwards.
AGAAAAGGCAGATGTTCTCCAGCAGCTGACCTAAAAGCAAGTTATGTGTGGAGGAATCACTCGGGCACAGCAGGGAAATTGTAGGACTTTTAGAATCTAGTTTTTAATATATTCCGTTAGATAGGGTTATTGAGAGAAGTAAAAAGATAACTGATAGATAGATGAATGATAGATCAATCGATAGATAGATATTGAGGGAGGAATCTCTATCCAGAAAATGGACCAGTTATAGACATGGACTAAGTCCAGTCCATTTCAAGTCTGTGGGTCCAAGGTTTCTCCTGACTCCTGTACCTGCAAGAGCTAATGAGCCCGAAAGCAAGAAGACAAAACAAGCTAGTGATGCAGATATGGATGACTCGGACATCAGCAGGTCAAACCGGTGGCTCCAAAGGCCAATGGATCCAAGGCTGGCAGGTTGTGGATGGTTCCTAAGGTCAGCAGGCAATATAGCAGGCTGTTGGTTCCAATCCAAAAAATCTGAGGTAGATGAGCTCGACCAGGAATCGACAAACTGCACCTGAAGAGCCATCTTTTGGCTTCTTCAGTATGTACATGTGGCTCTGAAGTGCAATTGAAATCTTCAAAAGGGTATTATTCAGATAATGATACTTTCAGTTGTTTGTAAGAGTATCGTCATGGCTCTTGAGTAATCTTTAAATTGTTGTGAGGGGAAAAAGTTGGCCAACCTCGGAATCAGATCCAGGATCCAGATTCAGTAAGTGAGCTAGCTTCGGCACAGGATCCACTAATACAGGAAAGGAGACTTCCTTCTCATAGTATCAGGGCTGCCATCTGGGCAAGAGGGTTGCACTCTTCCCTAATCTCCCCCTCAACTGCTCAGTTACCTACAGCTGATTCCATAATGGAGTTGATTATCTTGTTAGGCCACATCTTGAGGAGATTATTGCAAAACTACTGAGAAACCTGACCGTGTACTCAGAGTCTGCTGATGTTTCTGGTGGGATAGTAGGAACCCTGGGTTAAGAACTGCTGTTCGTAGAGCAGCAGACATTCTTGAATTGTCACCGGTGATCCATGTAGCCCCTGAAGACACCTTTAGGATAAAGCGATCAGACGTCCCACTTTTTTTTTTTTTAACAATTTAACAACATCCCGCAACATTTTATAATTAAAATAAATATATTGCAATACTATTTTTGCGTTCTATGAACATTTTTGCTGCTCCATATAGACCAAAGTTTTAATCAAGAACAACCCCTCTCCACCCACCAATCAATGGTGTCCTGCTTAAAATCTGGTCACTCTATTTTAAGAGCAACATTCTGAACCTTAGTGACCCTGCAAAAGGTGTCTGAGCCGAAATTTTGATGGGAAGAGCAGCCCAAACCAAAATCCAAGTTCACCGACATCATAGAGACACCACAGGGCAGGATAGAACTGCTCCTGTGGCTCTCCAAGGCTGTAACTCTACGGGAACAGAGAGACTGAACATTTTCCTGAGGAGTGGTTGGTGGGTGTGAGTAGCCTACCTTCTGGTCAGTAGACCAACACAAGACCACTATAGCACCAATAGTTCCGTTCCCCTGAGGGACAGTGGTGGGTTTTGTTTTTTTCAGTGCCACATGTAACCCACTATGCTATCAGAGCCTCCATCGCCAGGAAAACGGTTTAGAATTAGAACACAATTTTGGGGAGGTCATAGTTCAGTCCATAACAACCCCTTTCATTAAAAATAATATACCGTATCTTTCAGACCATAAGACATACTTCCCCCTCCCCCAAAGTGGGGGAAAAACAAGGGTGTGTCTTCTGGTCTGAAGGTGTGGTATCCCAGAACATTTTAGTATATTGGTACTATTTGGTTCAGCATATTTTTTTCTTGTTTTTCTGCTCTAAAAGCTGGGTGTGTCTTAAGGTCAGGTGCGTCTTATGGTACGAAATATATGGTATGTACCCTAACATGAGATTGTACGAATAATCAAGAAGTCATTCAGGAACTCTAAATTTACTCCCTTGCTCACCTCCAAACCTGCTCTATTTCCCCAAGGAAGCATGATCATTTGAGTCACAAGGAATTTGCTAATTACAGGTCACTTCCTATTTTAGAAATCCTGTTGACTTAAGGTCAAGTGCTTATGCTCATCATGCTAATTGAAGGTTTGTATTTTTTTCCGTACTGGGGTGATAGCTAGCAGGCAGAATGGAGAAAAAGGAGGCCAGTTTATAGGCTGTGTGTCCCCTGGGTCAGCAAGCATTCGAATGGCTCTGCAAGCTGGACACGATGAGCTGAACACACCCCCTATTTGATCCTCCCTAAATGGGATGAACCAAATCTTTAAAGAACCAGATGTTCCTTGGATTCTTTCCAGTAAACACCACCCCCCCCCCATCACCGCCACAGCTGAGAATTTGCATCCCTGCCCCAAGAAATGCTGAATCAGAACCTTCATTGGAACATACGTAGGAATTACTTCCAAGAGCCCTGATGACGAGCGGTCATGGGCTGGACTATTCACCATAAGGCCAGTCAATTTGAAACCACGGATTGTTCCTTGAGAAAAAGATGAGGCTTTTTACTCCTGTAAAGATTTAGTCTCTGAAACTCACAGAGGCAGTTCTACCCTGTCCTACTTGGTCACTAGGAGTCAGAAATAACTGTGTCGATGAGAATGACCCAAGTAGCTTGTTGGAATGCAGATGTTGGCCTCAGTGCTGCAGAAAGAGAGCCCAGGCCTGTTTACGAATAGAGAGGCCAGTACTCGTGGGTGTGAGAACACAGTGCCTGGGATCTGCTTCCAAAGATTCCAGCATAAAGTGAAGGGAGCTATAAAGGGAGTAGAGAGTAAGACATATTCGGCAAAATGCTGGTAATTGTTGGAACTGCATGGTGGCTCTGTGGCAGTTCACACACTGGATTCCTGAATTTCCTGTCAGTACTGTACCTATTTTCCACATAAAGTAAAATGAAAAGAAACGAGAGTTCAAGTCATTTTAATAGGAAGTGTAGTTCTAGAATCTGATTGATCATCAGAATAACCTGAGGAGCTTAAAGGAAGACTGGATCTTTCCCAGCTCTGTGATGTCACTCGTGTGCCACACTAACGTGGGTGGTCCCGGAAGCCATCACTGCCATTTGCCAGGGTTCCTTTCCACCCCTCCTCTGCCCATTCTGATGTATGGCGCCTGAGAACCCTTCCTTCTCCCCTTCCTCTCAGTTGTCTCTGGTTCACTCTCTTCTTTCCTCGCTCACATCTCTCCCTGGTTCTTGTTCCCCTCTCTCACCTCTGCCTCTGGTTTTCCTCTCTCCTGTCTCTGGTTCTCTGCTTTGCCCTCTGTCTTCAGACCGAGAATGGGAACATGCAGAGGGACACAAAGAAACACTAGCTGTCATTGTGTCCACTGTGTCCCTCATCCAAATGTCACGGGCTTTCCTGTCGACAATGGCAGTTTCCCCCAGGAGAGTCACACAGCCTACTTTCTACTTGGCAGAGTATTAAAATCTATGCCACGAAGGAACACTGCTGTTTCCCACTGGGCACAGGGCACCCACCAGCCCGCCACACTGCCATGTGGGCCTGTCTTCACAGGACACAGCTCCACCTCGAGCAGCTATTTCTCAACACCTACGGTACTGTCCGGAGTGAGCGGGTGGAGACGAAGAAAAGACGTGGTTAGGGAAACCAGAGTCTTGACATGTTTTCTTTCTATCATTTTTCTATCACTCATAGACATAAAACCATCAACTTAGGTTCTTAAATAATTTATTTAATATTCACTCTTTTCAAAAGTGACGCTCTTTATGAAAACATCAAGAAATCCAATCAAGTGTACAGAGGTGTTCTACTAGGGAAAACTGTGCAAATTTCAAATACTTTCTATAATAAGTATAAATAACTCCGGTTATTTTTTCACATTAAGCATGAAAATATTGATACACACAAAATATTAAAATACCATTTTTGAAAGGACTAGGTGAGAACACTGGTGCTTGCCCACTATCTTTGGGAAGAGATGGTCAAGACGGTGTCAGAGAAACACAACAAGCCTCAGGGGCACTCGGAGGACTGGGATAGGGGCGGCGGACATCGAGGCTGCAGGGGTTTCCCTCTCCTGAAGTCCACATGAGTGGCTGCCTGCATCTCTGAGGAAACGCTTTTTCTCCATCTTGTAAATTGTTGGCAGTGGTAGAGGCACAGAGACACTGCAGACCAGGGAAAGAGGCGGCCTCAGGCTTCCCGGGACGCGATTGGTCTTCCTGTGACATCAGCGCAGAAGGCTGCTCAGTGCCTCAGGACATGCATCGCTGTCCCGCAAGTAAAAGTCCACCATTCCAGGCATCCTTCCCAGCCTTCTCTCTAAGGAGGTAGGACACTCAGAGGCATCAGTTGAGTGTAAGGAAATGTCTTAGCGTCCGGCTGGGAAGTGTCTCTGGCCAGAGCAGCTGCTGCTTCAGAGCGGTGATGTTTTCCTGACTTTGCTCTCGGTGCTGCCCTTCCTTCTTTCCCTAGCGGAAGGCAAGCCCAGGAAGCCCCTGAGGCTGATGTCCTCTGTGGGCAGGCACTTGCCAGGCCCTAGAATCTGACCAACGTGACTCTGTCATTGCCAGAAGGCACTCCTCCCCCACCCACCCCAAAGCAAAAGAAACATCTTCATTTAAATAACCTTGAAGTTTGTAATAAAATAAATAAAGTGAATCACATCATGTGCTCCCTTTATAAATAAAGGCAGCTGGTCAAGTTCATATAAGCTGGGTACAGAAGTGCACCCCCCCCAAAAAAAACCCAACAAAAACACCACCCCCCAACAACCAGAAAACAGGTTATTATTAATCAGTCTTCCTACTCGAACTTCTAGGCAGCATGACATCTTAGGACTCCTACATATGGGTATGTCATATATGTACACCTGTGGACACACCCCTCGAGGCAAGTGAACTGTCGTGGGCCATAACCAGAATCGGTACCACGGCAGGTTCACTTCCCATCTCCGGATCTCCCTCAAAAGTGCACGTGGTCCGAGCAGCTTGTGTGCTTATCAGTGTGAGCTTTGTCTCAGCAGCCTCAGAATCACAGTCTATGGACAGTTCGGCTTTTGCCATGCCCAAAGGAAAGGAACCAAGCAGCCAGGAACCGCCAGGAAAAAACCCTGAACTGACCGACACACTCCCAGTATGTCCGTTTTCCCTGAGCTTCCTGGAGCTTCTTATGGAGGGCCCCGGGTCCCCGAGGACTCAGGTCTGGATTCCCCATCCTGCCTGAGCGTCTTCTCCCTTCTCTCCAGGTGTTGCTGCCGTCCTGGTGGGTAGGATGCAGGAGGAGGCCCGTTCTGGCCACGCACTACTCCAAGTCCATCAAGGTCCCCGGTTTTCCACTCAGCGTGAGGACCGAGGGCCCCAGGCCGACATTGGCATCATGCAAGCTTTGCAGCAAGATGGGCACATTGCCAGGTGACCAAGGAAGCTTATCTTTCCATTCCTTGCTCAAAGGGATCCTGGAGCCCACTCTGGCAGCAGGGACTGATGCCCCGGTGGCATCCGCCATTGCAAGAATAGCACCATGGTCATGGTGGGCCCCTCTGGACTGGGTTGGCCTGCTAGGGTCTGCTTAGCCGTACATCTGCTTGAACTGGAAGCACTCGTTGCAATAGCCACCGCACTTGGCGTTGCCAAAGTGCTCGCAGGCAGGGGCCCGGCAGCGCTGCTTCGGGGGTTCATCGGGGGCCGGCGGGGTGCCGGGGTGGGGCGCCAGGGCCACGCGCTGGCTGAGGTGCTGGCACTCCATGCACAGTTCCTCGGTGCGGCAGGCCAGAATGTTCTTGCAGGTGGCCCGGGCACACTTGGGCCTGGACGAGCTCTGGGTGGTGCGAGGCAGGTCCCGGAGCTGGCTGGACCTCTGGTGAGGGACGAAAAGAGAGAATGCTTCTTAGGGAGCGTGAACACAGGGGACCCCACTGTGGGGTGGCGTCTACACACAGCCCGATGGGGGAGAGAGCATCTGCCTGACCAGGTCATAAGGCAAGCCAGCCGAGGAAGGAGGTACACCCTCTAACCACAAGGAAAGCCAGGGGTCCCAGGGAGACTGAGTGGGACCAAGGGGGAATCATGGGGTTTTCTAGTCCCCTAACAAGATAGCAAAGAATTCATGAAGGAAGGAAATGTTTTGAAGATGATGGTGGCAGTCAGTGTGCAATTAGCCTTGATGTAATGGTCTAACAGATTGTTATAATATCTCTAAGTGCTCCCAAAAAAATGATTAAAAAGTAAAACGTTACTGTCTCGAAAACTCCACAAGGGACACATTCTACCCTGTTCTATTGGGTCACAGGTTGAAAACGACTGATGGCAGCATGTTAAAAAAGAAGTCTTTTTTCAAATCGCTTTCTTTGAAGTGACATAAGAAAACTGACCAGCGGAGCCAAACCAGGTGCTGCCCTATCACTACACTCCAGGCCGCCTTGGGTGTTCCAGAGAATAGGGGTCTGCAGGGATTTTGAGCAGATCACCTGCTGGCACCTTTAGGTGAGTTTGCACCACCGACCCTTTGGTCTATAGCCAGAGCTACGCAGTTTGCACTACGCTGCAGTTGTCCCCATGACATGGGAGTGGGTACTTTAGGAACCTCCCTGACCATTTAGATGGCTTTGCTTGTCTACTACAAGTTGAGGAGGTTTCTGACATCTAGCATGCTGGGGCTTCAAGGTGCTTTAGTCTTTGGTTGGTTGGACTGGCTTTTGGTGCATTAAACTGTGGCCACAACGATTTATGGGAGCTGCTACCCCCCACCCCCACCCCCTGCTCCTGGGAGCCACAATGACTGTCTGGGACTCTGCACTCAGGCTCTGTGGGAGGTTTTCTGGCCATGGCAGGAAGTCACTGTGCCAGCGGGGACCTGCACGCCCAAGCAGGGCAGAAGCTCAGGGTAGCTCACCAGTTGCTCTTCGGTCCTCTTGGCGTCGTGAAATCTCTGATTCTGGGCTTTGATGAAACACTTCTGGCAGTACCCTTCAAACACTGTGCTTCCCAGGGTGCCGCATTCCCGCCCCAGGCAGGGAACTGCATTCTGGAACCTGGAGCCGGTGGGACTGGCTCTCCCTGTGGCGGCCACGAGATCTGGAGAAGAGAGCGATGTGCATTAAGTACCAGAGTAATCACCAGGCAGGTGCAGGAATGCTGACACTAGAGAATCAAATGGGTCTCACACACCAGCTGATCCCTGGCTGTGTCAGACTGGGACTGTGCTGAGGTGGGAGGGAGAGCCTAGAGCTGTGCCTTTTAAAAACAGATCACCAGGCCTTTCTTCTGCAGTGCTTCCGGGAAGGTCAGAACCATTGACCTTTCCGTGAATAAGTTCAATCACCACAGACAGATTCATCTCGGTCAAGCTTCATACATAAAACCAAGCTTTTCTAGTTTAAACTTTTTTTTTTAATGCTATGTTTGAAACATCTTTGGCTTCACCAATCCCTCCCCATGGACACGCACTGTGGCTGTGCTGCAGGCACTGCCCTAAAAGGACGACACAGGCATCCGTCCACCCTTCTCTCAGACCAGAGGTTCTACAGTCGGGGCGGATTCTGGCAGCATCGAGGCCCACTTCCCTCTCCCCAGCTGGTTGGGGTCGGAGGTCTGTCTACTGGAACCCCTTTTCAGAATTCGAAATTCCTGGTGACAATGCCCAGCAACTCCGATAAACCAATTCCAGAGGTGGAGGGGATTGCACAATGGTCAGTATTTCGAAACCCAATTTTTGTAACCAGCCCGAGCTGGGCAGGAGTAAGACAGGCTTTCTACTCCCGTAAAGAGTTAGCCTTAGAATCTCACAGGGGCAGGCCTACCCTGTCCTGGAGGGTCGCCGTGAATCGGCATCCAATTGGATGGGAATGGGTTGTTTTTTTTCCCCCTTCTGAACAGGGTGCTCCAAGAGCTGCGGCCACTACAGTCTCCTCGCCCCCTTGTGTGCCCTTGTGTGCCGGTCACAGCCAGTGACACACAGGCAGACCACCATCCTCCCAGCGCGGAGGAACAAAGCCCTTTGGGTGTGCAGCGCTTGTGTGCGAAGCCCCGCCTTCCACTCACGTTTGTTCTCTCTGTACTCGATGTAGCACAGGGTGCAGAAGCCCTTGTTTTCTGGCGTCCCGAAGTAGGTGCAGCTGGCTTTGCGACACTTGCTTGTGCCTGTCCTGTCCTCCGGAGTCCGTGCAGCCTGGCTCAGGCCCTCCGTCCCGGCTCTGTGGCAAGAATGTGGGGTGAGGCTCTGGATGAGCTGAGAGGGGTCCGATTTGGAGCGCTGGTGACAGGAAGGAGAGGCACTGGCGCCGAGGATGGAGGTGGGCTGGGCCGTAGTCCTTTTGAAGCAGGCACTGCAGAGGCCATTAAACGTCCTGCCGGCATCCTGGAGGCAGGCGCGGCACTTACCAGGGTCGGAATGCCTCGTGGGGTCCGCGCCGTGGCTGGGGCTCAGCTGCCGGGCGTGGTGGCACCGCTCACAGAATCCATTGTGTTGCACGTTCAGCGTGAACGGGCAGCCGGGGCTCCGGCACTTCATGGCCGTGGTCTCGCTGAAGAGGAACAGGCTGGGTGCCGTCGGCGGGGCTGAGTGGGGTCCCCCCGCCGGCTCCTCGGGAGCCCAGGCCTCACCCCGGGAGGCCCCGAGCACCAGGCCAGAGAGTCCCTCGGGGCCCGGCTTAGAGTTCAGCTGTGGCGGCTTCTTCTGGCTTTTCTGCCGCCTCTCTGAGCACTCGTGGCAAAAAGGCTGGGTGTTGACGGACATGAAGAAAGGGCAGTTCGGCGTCTCACACTTGACGTCCATGAGAGAGAGCTGGGGTTCCCGAGGATTCTGAGCGTGCACCTCTCTCCTTCCCTGTTCGTTGTTCTCCTGCCACTTCTTGTACTCGTGCTGAACCAGCTCGAAGTAGTCATCCACCAAGTTGATTTCCTTGGGTAAGTTGGCTTCATCCATTCTAGAGATCAAGAGAGAAGAGATGAGCACTCGAGCTGTCTGCGCCACAAGGACACTCCCCCATGGGACAAGGGTGGACACGACGACGGTCAGCACGCACTGAAGCGCAGGTCTAGGTCAGAGCTGGCATGACAGCCACAACAGGATCCAGGCCATCCGAAAAGCCACTTTTCTCTCCTAACATCTTGGAGACCACCTGTCTAATAACACAATACCCTTGGTCCTCGCTCGGCTCAGGTGCCCTCTGTGGTACGAACGGCTCTGAAACTCTGTGTTTCTTCATCTCCACTTGAGTTCACTGCCCAAAGCAGTGAGTGGGAGGCACACAGAGGAAGCACAGCCACTACCTGTTCGCTCCAAGCACCAACATGCTTGACAGCTGGCAGGAAGCGGAAGGTGGGAGGGACAAACTCATGTGCCACTTGGAAAAAAAAAAAGAGTGGCAGGTTGTTCCCTTCACAAAGACTGTCCCTGAATGTTCGGTGGCAATCCACAAGTCCAACCAAAGTTTGAAATAGGCGTGTTGGGTACAGTGTACCTTGTGGGTATTGGCCAGTCCTGCATTCCATGCTGCTTATCTGTTAAAGTCTGTTTTCAGCTATTTGGCTTTGCCGTTGGGAAGATCCCTAGGTTTGTGAAGGAATCAGTTGTAAAGGACTAGAGAAAATGCTGACATCTGGCCCACTGCTCCGTTGCTGTTGCAGGACACCACTGTGCCATGGCACCCAGGACCTCTGGTAGAGGCTATTGCAAATATTGTTCTGAAATGCTGCACTTCAGGACTACGTGTCTTTAAAAGTAAATAACTTTTAAAACTCCTCTGTAAAGTACACTGGCATTTCTGGATACACCTGAAACTCTTCGCACTGACACACATGATATGCATGATTTAATAACCCTACTCTCCCTGAAAAAGAAAGATTGCCATCTTGCAAGTGCTATGGGGCAGCTCTCGTCTGCCTGCAGGGTGGCTGTGAGTCAGCAGAGGCTGGAATCGGATCGTGTACCTGAGAACTGGCACGGGACAAGGATCTCACACGGCTCTCTCTGGGGCTACCCCTCTGGTTCTCAGAAACAGGCATGTCTTTCACAGAACATCAGGCCCCAATACTTGGAAATGTGGAGAACACACACTGTGGGCCTCTCTCCCCATTTGCATGAAGATCATGTAGCGACCACACAACACATTTTATAACTGTCTGTGTCTGGCACGGCTCGCCTCACCATGGGACCCAGGGAGAAAAGCTTTTCTTTCCATCAGTTTCCACTGCTAGTCTTGCTGCCAGAGCCCTTGGACTAACCATGAGGTTGGTGGTCTGCAACCACCACCCAAAGGTGCCTCAGAATAAAGGCCTGGCTATCAGCTCTTGGAAGGTTAAAGGCTTTTCCAAAGCAATCAACGTTCTGCAACGCCTCAGGCTGTCAGTAGTCAGAATCAACTCCAGGGCAACTGGTCTCCTTCTTAGGACAGCTGAACCTAGGTACTCTTTCCCCGCCCCCGCCCCCCACATCTGCCTGCCCCACCCCCAACCCAGTTACCCTGCCATGAAAGCAGACATTGAATCCCCAGTTACCCTGCAGTGGAAGCAGACATTGAATCCCCGCCATCCTCAGCAGCCAGATAACCAGAAAAAAAAAAAACAACCCTGGATGAATGACTTGTTCTCATTTGAAACTGAAGGCAGACCTGCTAACACGATCCGCTCAGACACACGCCCAGGAGGAAAGAAAATCGGCTTTAACTCCCATGTCTATGGAGCTGGGGGTGGGGGTAGCAGTGTAGGAGGGTGAAGTGGTCATGATAGGGAAGGGTGAAGCCAACTACACAAAGCACAGGGCTTACTTCGCAGCATTGATCAGGTGGGTGGTGCCGAGGTCCCAGCCCTGGACGGGGATTTCTATCACCATCAAGTACTCTTTTAATAGGGCTTCCTTCATCTCGTTTTCTGGATCTGTCAGGAAGTGAACTCTGAAGTCTTCAAAGCGCCCCCGGTCTCTGTTCACGAGTGGAATGGCTCGGATTTCTGTGGGGGTGGACGAAAAGGGCGTGTGAGCAGGAGCGTATCCCCCTCCGGGAGGGTGCGGGTGAGGCACGCAGATATACGACTAGATCTTGCACGCACCCGCAGGATACCACGAAAGAAGGGGAGAGTATTTTCCAGCCATAGTTAAAGCCACGTGAGAAAGCATAGCATTGCTTTTCTCCAGTTTGAGACGCCTGGTTTCCAGGAATAACCTCCTAGGTTCTTGAGGCAGGGAGCAGATCTTACAATTCCCAAGCTTCAGAATCAGACAGATTCGAGATGGGATCTGAGTTTTGATACCATCATGACATGAGGCAAGCTATTTAACCTCGCTGAGCTCCCATCTGCCAAGCTATATGACCGAAATGAAATACAACAGAGTCTGCAATGCGCCAGCAGTGCCCACTCCCCTAGTAAGGCACCTACACAGAAGCAGGTGACATGGAGAGACATTGACCTGCTGCGGCGCTAGGGAGCGGTCTTCAGAGCTCTGTGAGCTGTGACTTAGGGCAGCAGTTTGGTGACCGCAGTTGTGGTTAGCTACCAGGGAGCTGATCCTCACCCCTGGCAGTTCTGGGGGTGTCAGAGGGGAATTATGCTCCCCAGGGTTTGCAGTGGCTGGTGTTTTCACATTTGATCTCTGAGCAGATTCGAACTTCCAGCAGTTTGGTTGGCAGTGAAGAACAATAGCCGTGTGCCCCACCCAAGGACTCTTTAATAAGATACGCATCTATCTCCCACATACTGCCAGTCAAAGGAGCCCTAGCGGCATAGTGGGCTATGCGCTGAGCTTCGACCCAAAAGGTCAGTAACTTGAACCCACCAACCACTCTTGGGGAGACAGATGAGATTTTCTCCTTCTGTAAGGAGGTACCACCTCAGAAACCCACCAGTGCAGGTCTGCCTTGCCCTAGAATGTTGTCATGAGTCAGGGTGAACTCGAGGCTGGCAATCGCGTTTTTGGTTTTACTACACACAGGCCGATTGGGAGCGTGCTCCCAATGATCCCTGAAGGCTCAACAAGAGAAGGGGATATTCAGATGGCTACTATTGTAGTACTGTGCCGACCTCAGGAAGCAATGCTCTTGAAAAGCCACGTACTGAAATAAAACTCTCGCTATGTGCCGTGAAAGAGCAAAGCCCGCCAGCTCAGCGAGAACCAGAAGCGCAGCAGCTAACAGAAGTTAAGCGTGTGAGCCCGTGCTGTGTTCTCACCAGGTCCGCTGTCCTTGAAGGTCACCAGGGGGACAAAGTGCTGGCTGTCGTAGCCAAGAACAATGGGGTATCTGTAGCATTCTTGGGCTGGCCAGTGGAGAGGCAAGTAAATTCCGCCCACCTTCAAAGGAGCAAAATTCGAACCAGATTCCAAACTTCTCAGCATTTTGTCTGTGTAAAGAAAGAGAAGAGAAAAATAAATACAACAGTCCCCCACATCAAGGTCCTCAAACTCCACTGAACTTCAGCAACCTGTAGCTTTGGTGGCGAGCCAATGGACTATCCTACGAAGCCCTCACACCCAACCCTCCCCACCAGAAGGCTGCCCACCTGCAATGACGATGATGGGTCTTCTGAGAATGTTGCACAGGACAAAGATGTGTATCTCTTCCAGAGAGTGATAGTGAAGTCGGCCTCGGGGCCCTGGAGTGTCTGCAGATGCCATTTTCACAAGGGCGTCCCATTCATCATTCCAGTTCTGAGCGGATGAAGAAGGGGAAAAGAGCAAAAAACAATGTTACCTGGCATTAAAATACCCCTCTGATGTCATTGATAGAGCTCAATTTATCCCCGCTCCTTTCTCTAAACCTGTCCTTCTCAACCTTCCTAATGCCGAGACCCTTGAATACAGCTCATGTTGTGGTGGCCGCCCCCCCAAGCCATAAAATTATTTTCGTTGCTACCTCATAACTACAATTTTGCTACCGCTATGAATTGGGCGACCCCTGTGAAAAGATCATTTGTTTCCAAAGGGGTCGTGAGCCACGGGTTGAGAACCGCTGCTCTAAACCAATGATCGGCAGAATCACTCTTTCTCTCCGTTTGGGCTGTTTTCCACTGCCGGACCAAAGTGAGGCAGGCTGCGGGCAGCACCCGCTTCAGCAGCTTAATCGTAACGATAACCCTGAAGAGGTATAAAATCGGAGCCCCTCATCCAATGTAAGCAAAAAATCCCAAGCCCGTGACTGAGAATGGGAACATGTGGCTGAGCGTGATGTGCTGGCTCAGTGAAACGCGGGAGGAGCCTGGATGAAAAGCCAGCACGCACTGCCCATCTGAGCAAGCAGAGAAGCCCACCGTCCAGGAGCCACTGAGCAACAGCCAAGGCTTGGGTTAATCCCACCAGTGAGTTCCTGGTGTTTTCCACTGAATAGGCTGTGTGTGGCTGGATGCACATGACCTCACCCACTGCCCTCAAGTCGCTTCTGAGTCACAGTGACCCTGCAGAAAGGGTAGCACCGGCCCTGTGGGTTTCCAAGACTGTACAGAGGTCTCTCTCAACAGGAGGAGAGCGCTTCATCTTTCTCCCGCAGAGGAGCCGGTGGTTTCAAAATGCTGACCTTGGGGTTTGCAGCCCAACTTGTAACTACGGCAGGGACCTGAATCTCCCTCTGTCCATTTCTTGGAAAAAGTATAGCCAGTATGCTCCTTTTGATGGGTTACAGGGGTTGGAGGGCTGGGCCCCTAAAGAAGGCAATCCCATTGTGCTTGGTAAAGCAGGGGGCCAGGGTACAAGACAAGATGGTCTTTGACGAGACAGACTGACACAGTGGCGGCAACAAGGGGCCCAGATAGGCCCACAGCAGTGAGGGGGACGCAGGACCTCATTACCTTTTGTTCTGTCGCCTATGGGGTCTCTAAGAATTGGAAGAGACATGTAAGCAAGCACCCAACCACCACCCCCACCACCGATGACTGCTATGGAACTGATCCTGCAGAGCTTCAAAGGGGAAGCCAAACATACCCGAGTGTCATAGCAGAGCCCCGTTTCCACAAATTCCTGAGATTTCAGAGACTCCAGTTGCCAGCGGAATTTGAAGTTGCGTGTGTCCGTCTCCTTGAGCGTGCTGAAGAGTGCCTTCCTGAGGACTAAGTCCGTGTCCTGAACACCCCACATGGACTGAGACGCAGCGTGCATCAGGCAGTTCCCATCCCCTGAGGGCAGAGGAGAAAACATTCGTTGCCTATCAAACCTGGGGAATGTCTCCAGAGTCAGCAGGCCGTGGTGCCACCAGCCACCCCTCTCCTGCTACTTTGTCCTTCCATGCTGGCTTGCAAGTTGCTATGCCTTTCAAGGACCGGCAGGGTGACCCAGGGTGGCAGGCTTTAGTGGAGCTTCGAGATGAAGACACAGGAGGCAGGAGGGCCTGCAGACCTTCTTCCAAAAACGAGCACACCAGAATAAAGTCTGAGACAGTGTTGGGAATCTCCTAGGTCGAAAGGTACTTAAAACGCAGAGCAGTCCAACAATGAACTTGAGCAAGTCAAGGATTGTGAAGATGAAACTGAACCGGACAGTCCTTTGTTCAGTTGGGTCCGGGCTCTCCAGGAGTTAAAGGGGACCGGAGGGCAACTCCCATCAACTCTGCAATCATAGGGGACCTGAGAAGGGGGTAGGTAACTCAGCGTACTTTCTTAGTCAGCTGCCTCTATTTTACAAGTTTGCACGAATAGTTTCAAGGGGAAGAGAACTCTCTCAGTCTTAGTTTGAAAGAATGGGAAGAATACAGCAAAGGACACAGAAACTGATCAGCAGGGAAAATTGGTTTCAGCTTGGCACTGGCACTAACTAGCTGAGGTGACCTTGAGGGAAGTCCCTCAACCTTTGGGTATTTTTCCTGTGCCATGAGGCCATTGGATAACAATTTCCACAGTCCTGTCCCTTTCAAACATTCCTTGAATTTCTGGCTAAGACTCAGACACTCTAGCTCTCAGAGGGGACCCAAGTGGTGGCACACACAAACCAGGAAGCAGGCACGGCCAGATGACTTAGGTAGACAGGGACTGGTCGGGAGATGACTCAGTGGTAAATGACTTGACCCTTCCACTTGAGCCTATGGGGCCAGGGAGTTTCCTCTGCTGATTTATAAAGTGGGATGACACCACGGAGTGACTTACCCTCCTCCTCCTCCTTCCCTCAGCAACTGGCACCTCTACTGTCCTTTGAAAGAGTTAGGCAGTGTCTGACTGTCTAAATTTGAAGCTTAGCACTGATAGTTGAGATTGTGATGATCTGAGAGATTTGGGGGGGGGGGGGAACAACAACCCAGAACTGACTTTATTCCAGTAATTTGGGGTCTTTCCAGGTTAAAAAGGGCAACTTCACAAAGCTATACATCTTCCAACCTTCTAAAACCAAATACTTGGGGGAATGTTTGATACAGAAAAGTCAACTCTCTCCCTTGGTGAGTGCAACATTCCTTTTCTAAAAGAAACAGACACATTGCTTTCTTCCAGTCCTCCTCTCTCAGCAGAGCAGTGAAGTGATGGGAAGTTTTGCTAAAAATTAAGCTATTAAAAAAAACAAAGTCAACCCCAACACGCTCAAACCTGTGCACAGCCAGGATCCCTTCACGGCACACATAGAGAGACTGACTAACAACACATATACTCCAACAATGGGATGAGAGAGAGCCATCACTTCAGCCTGTGTCTCCGCAGAAGTGTGGTAACGACTGCCTTCTGTTGAAATTTCCCCTTTGCAAAATCTAGAGCAAAGATAAGGCTTTTTTTCTTCTTCTTGTGCTTACTTTCAGTTCTTGATTGAGATGCACCCGTATAAAATTCCCTAAGCAACATGTGGAATTCCCCAGTGCAGAGTTATTTGACTAGCCATTGAGCAACAGCGATTGTACTTTTTGTTCTAGTGTGTAGACATTTAAACGGCGAGGTGCACCCTGGACTTTCCAAATGGGTGTGGTCTGAGTGAGCTGGAATAGGGCTACTCATTATACAAGTGAAATGCTACAGCCAATAGACATTGGGATTTTTCACATGAAGTTTCAATTTTATGCCACCTACTCCCTTCCTCATTCACCTGCCGGTTCATATCCTCAAACACCAACTTGTGAATCGCCCCCTCCTCTCATGGCCCATTGACTCTGTGGAACACTGGGGGGAGGTCAGGCTTCAAAAAAAAAATTAGAGAGGGTGGTAATAAAAATTAGGAAGACGTCATTGGCCTCCCCCTCTTCTGAATACCTTTTCTTTCCTTAAGCTGAAATTTCTTCTTGGACGTGGGGAAATCATGGAATTTTGAACCTAAAATAATTCTAGTTTCCCAGATGCTATCAAAATGCACACCGTTTTTGGTAGTTTTCTGTCTGCTGTGAATCCTTGTTGATGCAAGGGATAGGTCTTTGAAAACTGGGTGTTTATTATTTATACTCCACATTTTTTTTTTAACTTAAGGAAATACAATGGAACCCACCTAATGACATCTGGGAGTACTGATGGGGGCAACAAAGTTTCCCCCCTTTCTGTTACATTCTGTGGAAAAGCATTGTTCCAGATCCTCCCATAGTGGACTCCATCTCTTTCATTTTTTTCGGGGGGTGGGGGGGATGATGGTAACAATATAGGTGCATTAAGCCACAAACTGTCAGGCATATGAATGCCCTCGTTGATAACACAATCACCAACTGATCTATATCTCTGGATCTCATGCCATGAGCAATGTACACTTTCCAGCTTTTCTCTACTGACTCCACTTCCAGGAGTCTCTGCTGCACACATGTAGGCAGTGGGGGTGCTCAACACCCCACATCAAAGTTAGCTTCCCCCACACACAAATCACCTGTTCATTCCTTACTCTACTCCCCAGGTGCAGAATGACCAAAGTTATTATACTAAGTTCATTCATTTAATATTCTGAGCGAAATCATTGTCAACAATAGCCATCTGCTCTAGGAAAATCCTTGATATGACATGCATGTAATTGCTGGTGGAGAGTCTACTTGTAACTTGTGAGTGTTATCTGTATCTCCGGAGCAGATATTCTATATGCACTAAGCGATCTGCTTGGATGTGCCTGTGAATGCGCACTGTGTAGAACACAGCTATCCGTGGCAAGACGCACTGGTCTAGAGGACCCCGAGAAGCAATGACCGGGAGTCACTAAAAAGAAAGGAAGGAGAGGTCTAACGTCTCTGATAGCAAGCTCATGTTTGTTCTGACTTCCTCTTACAGGGTCCTGAACAGAGCCATAGAAACTGGGTCAGGGGCAAGATACTGCCAGGACTTCTCTTGTCCTCCGCGCAGCCATTCATTCCTGAACACAGAAAACACCATCCATTCAAGAAGTTGAAGCCACCACGACATTTTCTGATTATCGCGGAAAACTAGAACAATATCCACTTTTCATGCCAAGCTGTCCTTCTGAACTTAAAGCTGGGTCACATTTCCATTCCTGGTTGGAGAAGGCCATTTTACAGATGGCTAAGCAGTCACACGCTGGATACACATCCATCATCCAGCCAGGGTTCACTGCTTTCCTACACACAGCCAGAAAACTGCCTCAGCAAACACTCGCCAACCAGGAGCCAACCAGGTGCCTATTCTTATGCCTGCCCCTGCGTTTCCATACAAAAGTGATCAGGGTCTCAAAGAGATGGAGTTCCCACTAATATTATTCAAAGGTAATCAATGGAGACCCAGCCCCTTGGGCCCACCCCAACAAGACGAAAGAAGTCAAGTGGGACCCAGTCCAGCTTACCATTCGTTTTCAGAGCCACAAGCTTCCGGACTTCCCGACACCAATTGAGCTTCCCCTGGCTTTCCAGGGAAGCCTGGATGCTTCTATCGATGAGCGCTTTGTGGATGCTCTCTCGAAACTGCGGGCAAAACTGGCAAGTCCGGAACATTTCCAAGGTGTAGCGGTGCATGGTTTTAAAATGGTGAATGATCCCATTGGTGGGCTTAAAGATGTCTTCAGGAGTTCTCTCTCGGATCTTCACCGCTTTCCGCATATTGCTGAAGTACAACGCCTGGGGAAGGAGTTGCTGTGCCATGGTGCTCAATCCCTGAAGAGGAGGGACGGAAGAGAAATACGAAAAGCCCATTCCGTTAGCCAGGCTTGAAAGGACTCCTGTGTACCTGCCTGCAGGAAACCCCTGTGTCTGATCCTGTCATTACCCTCAGCTTATAGGCTAAAGATCTTAGTCACCTCGACTCCAGGATCCCACAGATTAACTCACCCCGGACTGTTTCAAGTTACATCACCTTTAAAGCTTAGTCTAAACAGGAGAAGGAAGGCGGAGAGTGGGTACTGAGGAGGAGGGGAATAACCCAAGTTTTTAGTAAGGTTTGTCAGGGTGCCAAGGCTGTCTGTCAGCAACAGGTACTATGGCTGCTAATCGACTTAAGCTTCCATTTCATTTGGGCTCCCCTCCTGGGCAGTCCCCAGATTGGGGGAGTCCTGACTGCCAGTGATGGGCACATATTAGTCCTGACAGTCAGGTAGCTCCTCCCCTAAGACCACCACCCAGCAGCCCTTTGCTCTTGGTCCATGTCCTGTCTGGTAAATATTCCGCCCCTCTCCTGAAAGGTCTGTACATAGCTTGTAAGCGGCACTGCAAGGCTGTAACCTGGGCTGCTACAGAGATCTCTGCTTAGTCCCACAGAGACACTTCTGAAGCATTAAAATGGACTGTTTGATAACCAGTGAAAAAGTCCATTTGCAGCAAACCGCTTTGCAACTTGTCAGAGCCTCCCCACGGAACGGCACCGCACCACCGTAGTGAAAAGACCAAGGCAAACAAAAGAACAACGTATTCTGCGCTACCACGAGTGGACAGAAGAGCTCCATTGTGTCCATCATGTCTCATCGTCCTCCTCCAGATAGCAACACAGTCTACATCTGGATGGAAAGGACATATGTGTGGAAGTAGACAAAGCAGTCACTTCCAAGCAGAGGGACAATAAACATAGAGACAATGAACAGACTCAGGCCCTGGTGGTGGTGGGGTGACAGGCTGGACGGTGGTCCACATGGTTGACAGTTTGAAACCACTAGGAGCCTCGGGAGAAAGACTGGTTTTCATAGCTACTCCTGTGCAAAGTTACCCGTCAGAAACCCACAGGGGCTCGCTATGAGTCAGCACGGGCCCAAGGGCAATGGCTTGGGTTTGGGGGGATGGCAGGGGAAGTTGGGGGCTAATGGGACTGCAAGAAGGAAGAAAATGTTTCAAAACCGACGGTGGAAGCAATTGTACAACATGTCTTGGTAAGGACTGAATGACTGAATGACAGTTAAAAAGAAAAAGGAATAGGAAGTAAAGGCCAGCATCTACAACCCAGCCCACCAAGTGTGGGATGATGGGAATTGGTAAACCATGGGATCTTCCCAAGGAGTGGGCCGACAGACCTCCCTGTACACCCTAATTTCCAAGAAGATGACGAAGATAAACAGCCTTCTGAGCATGAAGCTATTTTCTGGGAAGTTTTTCATGGCAATTTTAAAGACAGAAGAGCTCCATTGTTTCCATCACTTAAAGCCCCCTTCTGCATCATCCCATTTGCCAGGCCAAGCCTCTGGTTGGGAACGATTGAGAGAGAACGTTTTCGGTAGCTTGGGGAGGGGGGGGGCGCTACTGCTAAGGGGACTGAGACAGCCTCACAAAGTCAGTGAGGAGGGGTCTAAAGCCCCTGGTGTGCTCAGGGAGGTTGGATTGAACAGCTCAAAGGATCTTTCTGAGGCCTTTTCTGGTGGTGTTTGGGGATTAGGAATCTTCATCTGAAGTGACAAGAGAGGCTGAGGCCAAGCCATTCTCTTGGCTAAAGGGTGACTGCGCTTTTCAATCAGGTGGAACATGCATACTAACTGCAGGACCACAGATACAATCATGAAACACAAATTCCACACATACAACCTCCTGGGGGCATGCCAGAAGTCTCTTTTACGAGGCCATTCATTCACTCATCCACCTACCCATCTAACAAGTTTGACCTGAGTACCTACTGAGGACCAGGGATGGTGGTTGACTTAGAAGTTAAAAATAAATTATGACCTTATTTCCCCTCTTTGAAATCAGACAACCACCTTAGTCTGCAGCTCAGGTAGAGGCAGAGGGTCCAACTCAGGGTCCCTTAGCTATCCAGGGGCAGAGACTGGCCTAGAACCTAGGTCTTTTAATACCTGCCCTTTGCTGAGCCTGCAACATCACACCTATGGCTGTAGTGTCTGCTGCTCTCAGGTGGATTAAACAAGGTTGATAGGACGTCCGTTTGCTTTTCTGATTCACCTGGTTTTCTTTTCTGTGTCTAAAGTTCTTCCAGCAAACTTCTGGGACAGTGTGCATTCTCAGCTATTGTAAGACACATAAATGTTAGTATCTGATAGTCCGCTATCATCTCATCCATAGAATTTGCTGATCACACCTGCAGAACTGCCTCCTTAGGAGAAAAGAAAGCCCACTGTATAAATTCCTAGTTCTTGGCCTTCTCTACACGTAGAATAAAGGAGCAAAACTTGTTGATGTGTGATCGCAATGTCCTGCTAGGCCGAAGGAATACAGTATGACTTTGAGGACAATTTTCCAACTTTTATCGCTAGGAGCAATGAGAGATCCTCCAGAACTGATTCATTAAAGTCTTACCGCCCTTCCCAGCCACGTTATGTTTCCCTGCAAGGTAGCTGTTGATGTCTGTGAGGTGGGACTCTACTAATTATTTACCAGCAAAGAGCTCGTGAGATTTTTGAAAACTCCCCCTCCAAACACCTGAAGTTTGTTAGCACTCACTGGAAGCCCCAGAGCAGCCCCTTAGAATATGTTAAGGATGCGTCGCTCTCCCATCAGGCACATTGAGAATTGCAGTCCAGCGACTCTAATTAATGAACAGTGCTTGTCCCTACGGGCTCAGCCAGACTGGCTTTCCAAGGGAAAAAAGACCAGGGGCGCAGAGACCTGAAAACAAAGCGGTCTCAAAACGCGCCAACCTCCGTCCTTAATACCACTGCTTTCCTCCGAGGCCAGGTGGCAGGATGTGGGGCAACCTGGGCTGACAAAGACAGTCTGCTTGGAGTGGGGGCCTGCGGATGGCTGCTCCCCTGAGGACCTCCCCCTCTCCCCCAGCCCAGCCCCCGGACGGGCGGGTGGTCCGCTTCCCGGTGCATTCTTCTACAACAGGACTGCAGCTTTCAAAGGGCAGCCCATCCTCCCCACCTCTCTCGCTACTGAAGCGGGTTTGGACACTGTCCCTATAGAAAGGTGCCTCGCTGAAGCTCCCCATGCACGTCGGGTGTTGCAGCTCAGGCCTCGTCGGGCTGGTGGTGCAGCGGTCCTGCAAGGTCTACGTGGCCACGAGGCTACGTCGCTTAATTCCAAAAAAAAAAAAAAAAAAAAAGTAGGGGTGGAGAAAGACCCGGCCAACCAAGGTCCCTGCAAGTCAACTCTTCACCAGGCAGCTGCTGTTCAAATGCGTTCTCGGCATTCTCCAGGATCCCAGAGGATCGGCCGGCTAGAGCATCTTGGGCTGTCACCTCAGCAGCAGGCTCGGCCACCCCAAGTGCCAGCCAGCATGCCTGTGCCGAGGGCAGGCACACACGGCCAAGACGTTCCCCTCCGGGACCGATGCACAAGCCAGGCCGAGGAGCTGCGGCCAAAGACGCCCCCTGAGCCCGGGTCCCAGACGAGGCCGTGGCGCGCGGCACGGGCGGGCGCGGCGGCGCTTACCTCTGGCGGCGGCGGCGGCGGCGCCAGCCTGTCCCGAAGTCCCAAGCGGCGATCAGAGCGAGCGTGCCGAGGTGGTGCGGAGCCCGCGTCCCATGGACGGCGGGCGCTCGGCTGGCGGGGGGGGGTGTGTGTGTGTGTGTGGAGGCTGTTCGCCGCCGCAGGTCTCGCAGCGGTCGCTCTGCCCGCTCCGCCCCCGCGGGCTCCGAGTTTTGCTGCACTTGGCCCGGCGCGAAGGCTGCAGACTGCGCAGTTCTCTTTTCTCCGCTTTCTGTTTTAGGGCTTGCGGATGGGGATTTCCAGCCAGGGACTTTCCAGTCACGTGACCGTCAGGCGCGCCGCCAGGGGGCGCCAGGCGGCGAGTGGCGGCGGCGGCGGCGGCCCGCCCGGCCCCATCCCAGGCCGGCCCCGCCCCGCCCCGCTTCGTCCCGCCCCGCCCCCTGGCCGCGGAGAAACTCCTGCGCCCCGCCCCGGGGTGTCCCCGCGTGAGTCACCTGGACATTTCGGAAGCTGGGCCCAACGTCACATCCATGTGGAAATCGCGGTGATGGGAACTGGAAATGAAAAGAAAAAAAAAAGTTTTTTGTTCTATTTCCTCAGCCCAATTCTGCAGAAAATCATCAACTGGGCAGAACGAGAAGGGGAATCATAGACACAGAAACCCCCCCCCAAACAGCCCGGGCGCCCAGCACCGCGAGCTGCGTGCCGGGTAAAGAAGCTGGGCTGTGCACGTGACCAGCTCAATGGAGGGGGAAAACCCATGCTGGTGGGGGTCCGTGGGGAGGGTGATGCTAGTAGGAGGCTTTGCGATCAAGACGCAGGGGACTGTCCCCTGGGCGCAGCAGCGCCCTCCTGCCAGCCCAGACCCCCAGGCTAGGTGGGACGCAGCTTGTGGCCTTGAGTTTCCCAAGAGCGAACCCCCCTTCTCCACTCTCTTTGCATTTCTGCACATCATGCGTGTGGGTGGCACCACATTCAGGTAGCGTTTCAATAGAAAAGTCACCTCTAACCCAAGAGTAACCTTGCCATACCCACCTCAAACAATCGACAACCCAGCCCGGTCTAACTCACGGTGCCCGTCTAAGACTGCGTGCGTTGAACTCCTACACAGAGTTTCTGAGAAAGACTGCATTTTTTAATGCTCGGGACTGTCACATCTTTCTCCCCGGGAGCATTTCACAGCCTACCTTTGGACAGCAGACAGCTCTATTAACCACCGCACCACCAGGCTGCCTTCTTAAAGACGACAGTCTTGCAAGGAGATTTTATGGGGGCATTTGGAATGGACTTGACAGGAGAGGGTTTTTGAGGGCCCACTAACGCAACGTCGGCGGCTGGAGACCACAAGGGGCTCCGTGGGTGGAAGATAAGTTCTCCTGTAGTAAAGAACTAGTCTCAGAAACCCCAGGAGCAATTCTGCCCTGACCTGTAGTGTCACTATGTGTGAGAATTGTCTCGATGGCAGTGTGAAGAGGAGTAGTCAGAACCTACCAGCAGTCCTAGGAAGAAGGATGAGGCTTGGCGCTCTCTGCTCCAAAGATGCACAGCCTAGGACACCGCGGGAAACGCTTCTCTTCGGCGCTTGATGGCGGATGCAAGTTAGAAGTTAGAGTCAGAATTGGCTGGATGGTGGGAGGTTGTCGGTTTTCAAGTCCACGTGCTCTCCTGCTCTTTTTGTAGATTCCATTTTTAATAGTTGTTAGCCCAGCTGTCAGGGGCCTTGGAGTCTGTTCAAACCCATAGCAACCCTGTGGACAGCAATACGAAACACTCTGCCACCCTCATGGGTCTGATGGTTTGAGCCCCTCGTGGCCACCCAGTGTCACTCCATCTCCTGGAAGGTTTACCTCTTTGTCGATGCCCCGCTACGTTACCTAATACGATGTCCTCGCCTGACAATGTGTCCAGAGTATGTGAGACAAAGTCTCACCCTCCTGGTCTCAAAGGAGCTCTCTGGCCATACTTCTCCCAAGATAAGAAAGATCAGTTTGTCTCGTAGTGGCCTATAGGGTACCCTCAAGATTCTGCTTCAGCAGAACCATTCAAATGCACGGATTCTTCTTCAATCTTTTTGATTCAGTGTCCAACTTTCACATGCCTCTGAGGCCATGAGAATTACCACCGCTTGGGTCATACCTCAGTCCTGAACTTAGCATCCTCAGAGTAGGGTTTTCCACTGTTTTTCAGGAGTAGACCACCAGCCCTTTCTTTCCAGACACCTCTGTGTGGATACAAACTTCTAGCAGCAGCCCAGCGTGTTTACCATTTGCCCTACTCCTGGCCCTCTAAATTCCATTGACCTCTCTCTCTCTCTCTCTCTCTCTCTCTCTCTCTCTCTCTCCTCCTTTGTTGGGCACAACTGCCCATGTGGATTTTTGAGACTAACTCTTTTTTTGGGGGGGGGGGCATCACTGCTCTCCAGCGGTGGGAGTAGGAGGCCCAGCCCCACTGCTGGAATTGAATCTCCATCCCAGTGGGCTGCAGTCCCGCGCACAACTACTACGCCACCGGGGCTCAGCCCGAGACTAACTCTTTATGGGAGTAGAAAGCCCCAACTTTCTCGAGAGGAGCAGCTGGTGATTTTGAACTGCCAACCTTTCGGATCACAGAGCAGCTTGTAACCACTGTACCACCAGGACTGTGAGGTAACCTAATAGGAAAGAATTAGTCCGAAGGCTATGTACACAGCTACCACATCCTACTGAATGGAGGTCTCTCTTTATCGCCAGACCTGCCAATATTTCTGGATTACAAGGCAGAAGAAGCCGGATGCAGGATAGACCTGAAACACTCCATTTTGCTCCCTATCTCTGTTCTTCATAATTCTATGGATGAGTTCATAATCCTGTGTCCATTCCCATGGCGCTAAACTAGAGTCATGGTCTTGATGAAGGTGCCCGCTTAAACTCCCTGTGCTTATCAACCACAGTGAGAGTTTGCTTGGTGGTGTATTAAAAGGAAAAGGTAGGAGAAGGGAGGTCAAGAAGGACAAACTCATTATGGTAAAGAGAAGAAGATAAAATTTAAGGAGATGGGGGGATGAGAGGGAACCCGAGAGATGGAAAATGTCCAAAGGTCTTGGAAAGGGCTTTAATTTCAGCTGTAGATGTAATTCAGATGAACAGAGCTCTGCAGGTGGAAGGAAAGTTTACTAACATCTGGTGGACACATCCCCATGGCATATAGAGTTGATCCCAATGCAAAGAAACCCTATTTGGGATCCCCAAGATTCTCTCTCTCT
>PVJH01028880.1:0-26748 GCA_004026705.1 Nesogale talazaci | reverse complement strand
TCTCTCTCTCTCTCTCTCTCTCTCTCTCTCTCTCTCTCTCTCTCCCTCCCTCCCTCTCTCTCTCTCTCTCTCTCTCTCTCTCTCCTCTGTGGAGATATAGACAATACCTCCCCTTGGGTGGGTTAGTGCCCTGGTCCTCTACTCCTGATGTATTTTTTTGTTGTTTGTGTGTGTGTTTTTCTTCCTTTTCCTCTCCCTTTTAGGTGATTTCCATAAGTATGCCTGAATTGTGAGTGATGCCTGTCATAGTACCTGGATATCATCCCAGAAATATTATCTCATATTTCATTGTGTAACATCTTAGTTATTATTATGCATTCCCACCAATAAAAGGAAAAATTTGTGGCTGTGTTAGACTCCTTCTATGCAATCATTTTTTCCCTGCAAGGCATTTCCTAAATAACCGATATATTAAAGAGAATAACAATATCACTGTCTCTTAAATACTTTGTCAACCAAATACATAATAAGTAGCTACCTGAATGAGCCTGCATTCAGGTTGAATTCCTTTTTGTCTAAAGTAATGAAAATTTATTCATGCTTCTTTGACTTTTTATTTGTATCTCTAATGTACTATTTCATGTCTCACAATGGAGACCAATTTTGAGCAGGAGGTTTATTTTCCTTGCATATCATTCTTATGATTGCAATAAAACATCAATTAAATCAACAAAATTTAGGGAGATGAAGTGATTTAAGAATACTTTTTCATCTGCCTCCTTCCTATCAGGGGTGAAATGTTTGAGTCAAAGAAGTGGCTGACCTAAGGCCTTTAATGGGGCGGAGTCTGTGTGTGTGAAGAGTAGAAATTAAGCTCTCTATTTTGATTTTTTAACTACTTCAACAGCTTCTAACTTTTTTTGTCGTTCCTTATAAAGAAGAATATGAGGATGGCGTTCGATTTACTCTGACTCACTGTGGTGAAGTAGAAGCCAGCTCAGCAATAGCCTAGGGCTGATTTCTATCACACAGAGTGTCCACTGTCCACCTTTCATTACCAATGAGGACACCAACTCTTCCTTTTCCCAGGACATGCTCTACTTTTCAGCTGGGTTGGATAACCCATGCATTGGCCACTCAAAGTTCATAGGCCACATACATAATTATGAGATTTTTAAAGGAAGCTTCCAAGTTACAATTGTGGATCAGAAATGCTCAAGATATAGCACTTCTATCAGTAGTGCCTCTTCTCATCCATGCCCATAGGACACCTCTCTCTCTCTCTCTCTCTCTCTCTCTCTCTCTGGTCTTTGACTTCTCAGTCTGATGGCCCTTTGATAGATGCCCTGGTCAGGCAAGTGTTGCAAAGCTCTAGCACTGCTGCCTCTGAATACCCCACAACACTCCACTCTGCTCCACTCTAAATGACCCTCAGCCCCAAAGTGCTAAGCTCTAGCTTCTTGGGTCGGCAACATCAGTTTCCCAGAACAAGTGCCTGGAAGAAAATCACCTTTTTTAAAAGAAAAAGTTAGGAGTAACCTTTTAAAATTTTTTCCTCATTATATTTTATTTTTTAAATTTTATTAGCATTTTTATTGTCACCTAATCCACCTATCATATAATTTAATAGTTTAATCATTCAATCATTTCAAGAAGAATTATAGAATTATTACCACAATCAATTTTAGAACATCGTCCCCCCTCGATTAAATCACCTTTAAAATCAGTTGTGTAATCACAATCAGTTTTGCAAATCACTCTTCAAACAAGCCACCTGCCTAAACATATCAACCTTCTGCTTCTCTGTCTCTTATTCTTGGTTCTGCTACTGCAGTTTCTCTGACAGTCTTCTGATATCATTTGTCATCCTCCCTACCCCCTTGGTAAAGAAGGTTCAGTGTAGGAAATTTAAAGTCCAAAAACATGATTCACTTCTGGCTCGTCTCAATTTTAGTAAAAAAAAAAAATTCCTCCTTATTAGGTGGCCCATTATATATTTGACAGGATAGCAAAGCTTCCATAGTTAGACTCCCTTAAAACTTATTTCAATGGTTTCATCTCAACTAGGGTGTCATATAACTAATTTATATTAGCAGCCAGCTGTCCATTCTCCTTAATAGGTCACAAACACCTTACATTTGCATAATCTAGCTGAGTCATTTGTTAGGAATTTAAAAAGCAATGACTAGAGTAGTCATATTCAGCAACTCATGGCACTAGCTGATCGCTAGTGATGCCTCACACAAATAAAATGGGGTGAAAAGTAGAGGGAAGGCTACAGAGAGGGACTTCTTTTCTTATCTCTGAATTCAGAAGCATATTGCAGGAGGCCAGGGTCAGAATTACAGCTCAGCATTACTGAACAAAACTCACTCTCATCTGGAACTTCCCTTTCCTTTCACGTATGCTTTCTCATAAACTTCTATTTTTCACATCTGAAGATGCTACATATGTAATGGACTTTTTCATTTGCTGGCTAATGCACTCATAACAGAGCAGTTTTGCATAAACCACCTGCAATGAATAATAACTACAAGCATATGCAGTGTCCAAAGACTTGAATAAACATTTCTTGACATTTCCTGCATATCCAGGAGTACTTCTCCGAGAACACAGAAAATGAGTTGCAAGTATCCAAGGAAATGGGGAACCACTGACATTATAGAATATAAAAGGATGCCACAAAAAAAATCACCCCAGAATTTTTCTCAAAACGAAGTATTTAATTTTTTAAACAAAACAACCATATCACCTTCAAAAGTGATATATTTATTCTTTACTTAATACATTGGTCAAATCTGCAATTCCATTCTTGGAAATATTTTCAAAGTCTTCTGTTGGAAGCCTGACAGATCTTCCCTCATTTTTCCCCTTTACCTCTTCTACTTTGTGAAATTACTGTCCTTCATGTCCTTCTTCTTTCACGGTAACAAAAAGAAGTCTAACAGAGGGAGGTCGGGTGTGAAAAGTACAGGGTGTAAGAGAGGCAGCCTGTTTTTTTGCCTCAAACTGCCACACTGAGGGGGCAGGTTGAGAAGGTGCATTGTCATGTTAGCAAAGCCAGTTCCCCATCTGCCACAAATCAGGAGGTTTTTTTGCTGCATATCATTATACAGTCTTTTCGGAACCTCTGAAATGAACCCCAAATGCACTGCTAGTCAACAGTTTCATCCATTTGGGAAGTTGACAGATGTCCAGAAAGAGATTTGTCATCAGTTGACATTTCAACTTTTTTGGAAACATGAAAATTAGTCATACGCTTCTGTTTTTTTTCCATAGTGTTTTCCTCAGGATCTGTGTTCAACATCACATCAGTTGCTGTGGCATTATTTCCACATGAGAAACAAAAATTGGCAGCCACAGCTCTCCTCTTCAATCAGACATTACACACATACACACACACACACACACACACACACACAACAAGGTTTGAGTGAAACTGCTTCTTTGAAAAAATTCACTGTCATCAGAGAGAAACCTTCCCAGGTCATGCCACTGGGTGCACTAACTTGGAAAGAGTTGCTTGAGCTTTTGATCTGTTTTGAGGGAGTTGATTCTTCATATGGTATTTTTCTATTTTATGCAGTATTGTTTCAGTTTTTCTACCCTACCTCCTCTTGGAAGCAAAGAAATATACTGAGAACTAGGGGGTAGAATAGATCATTGTGCTAAGGGGAGAACAGTGAAAGAATCTATCTACAGAATTTTGTGGGAAAATGTATTAAGCCAAGACAAAAAGTTATCTACTAGTAGAATCTTAAACTTCAAGTTGTAGGTAGAAGTGCATAAAGTTCATGTTTTCACTAAATTTTATTAATAGACAACCTCTTGGGGTAATTCAGTAAAGCAATAGGTTGTGAAGAAAATTGAGAATCCATTTTGGCTTAGTGAAAGAATTGCACTGATATAACAGAGATATCAGTCATGTAACTGTGAATGGATACTAGGGACACTCCGGCATTCATTCATGATCCTAAATCTGCTCCAAACTTTCATTAATATTCATATTGGAGAGCAGAGATTCTCTAAATTGTCCTAAATTTAAATAAGTCAACTAGAAGACAAGTATTTTATTCACCCCAAGAAAGTGGTTAAGATACTAAGACAGCTAATGCCACACACACACACATATGCTAAGGGAGTTAGAAATGATTTGTTACCTTCAATGAGCCATTCTTAGAGTAGTCTGGCTAGCTCAAAAGCAGACCCAAAGGTAGCTTCAGAGATAATGGAAGAACCACTAGTTTAATCTTTTTTTGATGGGCAAAAATTGGATTTACAGTTTAGGTTTCCAGGCATGAACCAGAGTTTTGTGGGTAAGCTTCCCATCATTGACAAAAAATGGTATGCAGTGATTTCTCTTATTGACTTGCCTAGATGCAGTAGAACAGGAACAGATGAGGTATGGGACTTGAAAGTTTTGCCAGTCAGACATTGAAATTAAGCGGCTCCGATTTTTATTACAACAGTTCTTAAGTTTTCACTTAGTCTGTTGTTTACTTAGTTAACTAGGCTTCTCTGTAAGAAGGATAAGCCTGGAATTTTCCTTTCAACTTTACAGCTTTATGATGGTGAAAGAAGGGTTTTATCTATCTTTAAGACCTGTGTGGCAATGAGCATCCTATGGTCCAGCTAGATTCGTAAGGTAGAAGTGGGATCATGACAGTGGCGGGGGAGGAGGGAGGTATTCGATAACTACACTGCACCCTGACTACCTCATTCCCTCCCCAGTTCTGTTGCCCACAGATAGGTTTTGGGTCCCCACTCTGCACTCCCACTCATTCACAATGAGATGACTTTTTTCTTTGGTGCCTGATAGCTGATCCCCTCCACCCCTCGTGATCATCCAGTCTGCTGTGCTTCCTCCATGTGGGCTTTGTTGTTTCTCAGTTAGAGGCTGCTTGATCATCTTTAAGCCTGTTGTACCCCAACTGGTACAGATAGGAACTGGAAACAGAGAGACTCCAGGGCAGAAGAACCCCTTCAGTCGATGGTGAAAGGGGAAGTAATGGGAGGGTGGAGGGAAAGTGTGGTAGTAAAGGAGAGCAGATTGCAAGACTCTTGATATGGCCTCCTTCCTGGGAGACAGACAGTGGAGAAACAGGTGGGGGAAGACATCGGATGGTGTAAGATATGACAAAATAACAATAATTTATAAATTATCATGGGCTCATGGGGGAGGAGGAACAGGGAGGGAGGAAGAAATGAGAGGATACCAGGGGCTCTAGTGGAAAGTGTTTTGAGAGCTATGAGGAAAACAAATATACAAAAGTGCTTGACACAATGGGTGGTGTGTGTGGATTATGACAAGAGTTGTATGAGCCCCCAATAAAATGATTAAAACAATGCCTAGCATTCTGTTATCAACATGACCATAGCACTACCTTATCCAATAATAAACAACCCAGAATGATAGTATATTCAAGGATCTTTTGCAGATAGGAAGATTTATCAATTAAGTAATTGATTTTCCATACTAACAGTCATTCATTAGAGAAGTGAGACTAAGAATTAACAATATCCAAGCCACAAGTGCTCCTAGCTTTCAGCAAGCCAGATTGTATCATCTGCATATTGAAGGCTGTTAATAAGTCTTCCACCCATCCAGATGCCACAATCTGTGTCATACGAATTAGCTTCTATGATGACTTGTTCAATACGCAGATTAAATAACTATGTTAAGAGTATATAACCCTTTTCATGGTTTTGAACCATGCAGAAATCCCTTGTTCTGTTCTCACAACTACCTCTTGACCCATGTACAAATTCTGCATTAGGTGTCCTGGAATTCCCACTGTTTTTAATGTTACGCATAGTCCTTTATGATACACAAAGTTGAATGGCTTGGAATAGTCAATAAGATGCAAATGTCTTTCTGGTATTTTACACTTTCAGGCAATACCCATGTGGCATCAGCAATGATATTCCTTATTCCACATCCTCTTCTGAATTTGGTCTGAATCTCTGGAACTCCCTGTCAATGCACTGCTGCAACAACGATTGGCTGGTCTTCAGCACAATTTTACTGAGACCTGCTATCAGTGATAATATTCTAGAGTCTGAGTATTCTGTTAGCTCATCTTTCTGTGAATTGAGCATAAATATCAATCTCTTCTAGTCAGTTGGTCAAGTAGCTCTCATATATATTTCCTGGCATAGACCAGTGAGTTCTTCTACAGCTTCATCAGCTTGTGAAAACATTTTGATTCCTATTCCCTCGGTTCCTCAGGTCTTGATTCTGCCTAATATTTTCATGCAGATTGAACAACTTCTTTCAGCACTATTGGTTCTTGCTCATATTATGCTTCCTGAAATGGTGGAATATCGACTAGTTATTTTTGATACAGTGATTCTGTTTATTCTATCCATCATCTCTTGATACTTTCTGCATCAGTCAATATTTTGCACATAGACTCTTTCAAGATTACAACTTGAGGCTTGGATGTTTCTTGAGTTCTTTCCGTTTCAGATAGCCTCAGTATGTTCTTCCCTTTGGGTTTTCTAATTTTAGTTACCTGCACATTTAAATGGAATACTTGGTTTTGTCTTCTTGAACTACACTTTGGAATCTTCTATTTAGTTCGATAGAAGCATTTATTTAATTCTAGTACTTGACCCATGGTTGGATTTGAAGCTAGGAGATAGGTGAGAGCAGTCATGGGATAAAGTGAAATGGAGGGCCTTTCTATACAGACAGTAGATATCAAGTCTGTTGAACAATGTAGCCAATTGTCCAGCTGGCTCTGACTTAGAGCATGTAATGTACATATGTATAACATAATGAAAAAGGTTCTGTTCCTGTCATCTTTGTGTTAGTCCGAGTAGACTAGAGGAATCAATTTCAAAGACATGCATATTGATATCAGGAAAAGGTTTATATACAAGAGGAACAGGACATTGAGCCCTGTCCAGTTCAAAGTCCAATATTAAATCATATGCCCAAAATCAGTCTATAAAGTCTCCTTCTGACTAACGAAGTCACAGGTCAGTGGGTGCAGAATTCCGGCGCTGGATGGGCTCTCTACATGGCTCCTCGCTTCCAGGGCTCAGGGTCCATCAACAGCAGAAGCAACTCATCGCTGGCAGAGGTCTCCATGTGGCCACCCCAGCTTCAGAGGTCTGGCTGCATCAGAGCAAAGCCGTGTGGTCTCTCCATTGGCTCCTCCAGCTTCTTGGATGCTGCCATCTTGCCTTGTCTCTGAGACTAACTCTCAACCACTGGGGAAGATAGCTTCTCATCTTCATGAGGGAAATATCGCGAGATTCCCCAGAAATCTCAGGGGAATCCATGCCCATATAGAAGCCTCATTGGCTACTCAATGTCTATCTCCCGATTAACAGGCTTGACTTCACCTCTATATTTCTATCATAAAATTAACATAAGCACATGACTGCCACAATCATCATAATAGATGTTATATTGAATTAATTGTTGGGACAATTGTGTCAGTTTATCTCCTTGGTAGTTTTCTTTATTTCTTCTTTTTTTTTTAATAAATTATTTTATTGGAGTTCTTAGAGGTCTTATAACAACCATACAATATTTGTATCAAATGCATTTGTACATATGTCACCATTGTCATTTTCTTTTATTGGGGGCTCTCATAACTCTCATAACTCTTACAATAAACCATACATCAATTTTATCTGACATATTAGTATATACATTCCATCTTTCTTTTCTACACATTCCTTTCCATTGAACCCTTGGGATCAACTCCTCTTCTTCTCTTTCCCTCCTCATGCCTCCTCCCCGCCCACCCCCATACCCCCGGCACCAGCCCTCATGGCCCCTTGAAATCTCACACCAACCATTGCCTCCTTTCTCCTCTAGTCCCTGTTGTTCTTCCCTCTGGCTGGGGAGGTATGGTTATGTTCCATTCGCCGTGATCAGTGCCCCCTCCCTCCCTTCTCACCTCCCTGCCATTTTCCCTATCCATTTTTTTTTAATCTCTATTTCCATTCTTGTCCCTGGGTTCCATGTATTGTGAGTTTTATCTCTTGCCTGTACCTATGTGAATGCTCCTATCTAGTCTTGATTGGGAGGTGGCACTGAGGTCATGATAGTGGGGGTTGAGGAGGCCTCCAGGGAACAGAGTACCTGTGTCATATTGAATGCCTCCTTAGTGCTTTCCTGCACCTTAGTTGGCTCAGCCCCTTAAGCGACCCCTCTGTGCGGGGATGCTCCATTATCCATACACAGACTTTGGGTCTTTGCTCCAATCCCCCTCCATTCTTACCATGCATTTTTGTTTGTTTGTTTCCTGATTGTTGTGAATCTTCTGATGTCCTTTGCCCAGCCCCAATGACACCTCATGATCACACTGGCTGGTGTGCTTCTTCCATGTGGCCTTCTTGCTCTTGGATGGCTGCTTGTT
This sequence comes from Nesogale talazaci, assembly GCA_004026705.1. Classification (NCBI taxonomy): domain Eukaryota; kingdom Metazoa; phylum Chordata; class Mammalia; order Afrosoricida; family Tenrecidae; genus Nesogale; species Nesogale talazaci. Next base: position 18,430 of record PVJH01028880.1, on the reverse strand, counting down.
TAACTTCAAGCCTTTAAGGCCTCAGACACTATATACTTAATAGCCAGGCACCATGCTCTGTCTTCACCACGTCTGCTCATGCACCCATTTTGTCTTCAACTATCTTGTAGGTGGGGTGGGGGTGGAATGGGGAGGTGAGCATCACAGAATGCCAATTTTTTAGAACAAAGTGCTCTGGTTATATTGAGGGAACGTATGAGCTGGGGCCCAAGGTCCATCTGCAGCTTCAGTGTATTGCCTTATAAATAGATGTACATAAGCCAATACAACCATTGTTATGGATTAATGTATTTACATGAGTACACACCTCTGTTAATCTCCCTATATATCCCTTTGCTTCCTAGAACTTGCCTCTGTTTCCTTTTACCTCCTCCTGCCCCGCCATCACTTTCCCCCTTCTTCCTCCTCTTAGTGCTTCCTCTCCACTAGTGTGGTATTGTTCTAATGCTCACAGGATCTCAACCCTTTGCTAGATGCTGGTTCTGATTCCCTACTTGTTCCCCTGCCCATAACTCCTCACCACCCCCTTCTCCTCTACCTTCTAGGGATATTGGTCCCATGACCTTCTCCTCAGTCTTTTCTTCCATAGCTCAACACATAATTAGGTAACCCATCCATTTCCTAGTCTGAATAACAAGAAAACATGGTTGAAAAAAGAAAAGAAAGAGAAAAATGTAAGAGAAAAAGAAAAGAAAACCACATAGGTCCAGGTCTGTTTGCTGGTCCCCATGAGACCCTCCCCTCTGGTCCTGAGAGTAGTCTGGGGGCTGCTCCTCCCCACACAGAGTCCATTCTTGGGGATCCTTAAGGGCTCTGTGGCTCAACTTCACTCCAATTGCTGATCTGTAATGTTCCATTCCCACACTGTCTCCCCACCGTGTGTCCCCATTATTATCACCACTATCTCTGTATACTCCAGTTAGGGGGCAACATGTCTTGAGCTGTTGATAGTTCCAGGTTCTCTCTGTGCCCCAGCAGCCCCATGCAGAGAACTCATCCTCTGGGTTTGGTGTGCCCATAGGGAGTCTAGGCTGACTACCCATTTCTCATTTTCCTTCTTGGCTTCTATCCATCTGGGTATGGTAGGTCAGTTCCTTTCCCCCACCAGAAGGTCTAGTGTCGTTTTCTGCAGCACTTGCCTCCAGGCTGGGGGTCATGCTGATTCTGGTTGGGTCACTCTCATTTTCTTTCTGCTTGAGCCCTTGGTATCAGTTCCTCTTTTCTCCCTCAATTCCCCACTCTCTCTTCCTCCTGAACCCTTGACACATTACAAATTATTATTATATTCATATCTTACACCCCCGCTGTCTCACTCATGTTTCTGTTCTTGTCCCCCTGGAGGGGGCGGTTATACATCTTTCATTATGACCAGTTTCCCATTTCTCCTCCTTCTCCAAACATTTCCCCCAGCTCTCCCCTACCTTAGCAAACACTCTCTCAGTCCTTTATTGGTCTTTTCTTATGAAATGTCCATATAAGTAAAACAGGTCCCTTGCATAACAAATATGTAATTATCCTTTGCTTTCCAGAACTAAAATGCATGGCTAACATGACATATTCCATATAGTTAAACAATACATCAATATTAGAATATGACCTTTAAAATTTTTGTGCTCATAAGAAACATCCAGACTCATTTATCCCAGAAAATATAGAGCAGGGTAGAACTGCCCTGCCCCAGTGGCTTTCTAAGACAGTAACTCTTTGCAGGGTTAGTGAGCCTAGGGAACATGACAAGACAGGCAGATATCTCAGTCTAAAATTGACTAAGGTCAGGAATGAGATAGCTGCATCTATCAGTCCGTTGAGTTGGTGACTTCAAAACCAAGAGTGGCATGATTAATTGGGATACAATTTCCCAAAATGATGAATAGCTTCTAATAAATACTGAATATAATATAATGCTGTCTTCTTTTCATTTACATGATCTTTGAGTTATTGGAAAAAATCACTGTGTATTTAGAGCTTTCAAAACTCTTTAATTTGTATTTTAAAGTGACTTTAGCTGTAGATACTTAATAAAAAAATTCTTTTTTTTTCTTCTCCTATTTGGATGTTGGATGGGACACCTAGGTTCTCAACAATTATTGTGATGACCAAAGTTGCCTTTACAATGATCTAAATGCTCCTGGGACCCATTAGAATAGATTATTTCAAGTTTCTAGCTATAGGGAGAATGCAATTCTACATATATAGCAGCTGGTTACTGGCAATTTTAATGTAATTTTTGAAAACTGCCAATTAAAACCAATTTTTAACAGATTCTGTCAGTCACTGAAATTAAAATGCCCTCACCTTTCTAGCTTAGATTTATTTAATGCTGTGAAAACACTTTGCCCAGCTGAGAAAGGGAGACTCATGTCTGTTGGGGTTTGTTTGGTTTAATCAAATGGAGATTAGGGTCACCCAGTAAATATTGATGTGGATAAGACCATGATGTCCTGAATAGCTTGCGATGGAGAAATGGCAGCAAATTTCTGATCTGATATTTATAAAGCTAGTGATCAGAGGCAATATATACCAGATTTATTTTTGTAAAGGAAGTAGATACGGAGTTCAGGTTGGTGTAATCGTATGTCCAGAAACTAAAAGAAAGGGATTGAAATCTATCTTAGACCAGGGATATGCATTTAATATAAATACACACTGATTCTTCTACTGATAAAGAGTATATGTAAACACACACACTGCATTTGTCTTGTTTATGAATTATATATCATTCCTCTTAATCTATTAAACATTGTTAATAGATGTATCATATCAAGAATCAAAATTTTTCTTCTTTGAGCACATCTTATTTACCATTATGTTTATATCACATTTTAAGATGATAGACTGACGCACAACCAAAAAGGAGGAGCACAAAGGAAAATAGACTGAAAATGCCTGCACTGACAGAGGCACATACACATTTCTTAAGTATGCAGACCATTTGTCCTGAAAGAGGGAACAACTCACATTTCGCATCCTTACCGTAATATCACACCCAATAAAGGGATAATCCCATCATCACAAACAAAATGGTCATGTTCCTCAGTGTTTCACACACTCATTGAAGCATATCAAAGGGGCCTTCACAGAATCCATAGAAAGATGGAATAAAGAGAGAGGGGTTTTCCCACCAACTATATAGAACAATATAGAATTTTTAACATCTATATAAATAGGTCCAGATTTCTCACATTTTGAATTACTGTTCCTTTGTTTAGAGTGTACAGGAGACTTTATTATTTTCTGAAATGCGTGCCTTCCTGTAGCAGTGCTTCTCCACATGTCTACTTCAACCCCTCCCGTTTACTCTAAGCTGCTGTGCTTCAGGTGTCCAATAATCACCTAAGTGACACGTGGGCCTAACTTACAAGAAAATTGGCTCTCCGTCCCATCTTGAGGAGCTCTGTGCTTTGAAAGGGAATGTACTTTGAAAAGGCCCTTTCTGACAGATGGAGACACTTGTCTACCGTATTTTAGGTTTTTAGCCACATTCTAGAGAATCGGTGTTCGCTGCTTCTCTATACATAATCCATAGCTGCTCATTAGTTTGTGCTGACATTTAGCTACCGTCTGCTATGTACATGAGCTTTGCTTTTTCCATCAAGGCTCTTAAGATTGGTATTGGATTTTCTATGTCAGCATTCCAAATTTGTGCCTGCACACCTTCCGTGTAGTGTTGCTGGGAATTAAACTCACTTGACTATTAGGACAGGAGCCAAAGCAGTCAGAAGATGTGACTGCAGCCCAGGAAGCGAGGCTTGGCAGTAAATAGCTCTTCTCCTTGCCTGTCTGGGCTGGGGCCCAGCTCCCCACTTCAACTCAGACATCAATCTCTACATGATAATTCATTTGGTAAATATCAAAAGTTGTTCCTGGTAGATTTTTTGGAGGGAGAGTGGTGCCCCAGTAGCTTACACTGTATGTTAAATGCTCAAATGCAGATGCACTCCTCTCTGTATTATTAGTGAAGAATCCCTGAATGGGTGTCAGGCTGAAATTCCCCACTGCTAATTGGGCAGCTGGAGATGTGGTCTTCCACAGCAGAAAAGATCTAGTGGATCAGCCCTATAACAACTTTCTGTCTAGGAAACCATATAGGAAGTTTTGCTTTGTGCTATATGAGTTAATATGAATAAAAAAAATAAAAGAATCAACAGCTTTGTTAATAATTTCCCTCAAGATTGCTTCTTTTCTATACCATTCCGGTGCCTTTTGCCAGTGTTCCATTCTCTTTAGTAAGAGTGGCTTTGGTGTCTCAGATACAAGGTCTCCGTATGATAAAGAGAAAGTTTGGATTTTGCCTTTGTCTTTTTAAGATCCTCCTTTCTTTGGGTCCATCGTATCATGTTGTGGATGGATTCCGAGTTTATCTGATCTCTAATGTGTTAACTTGCACATGGGTTTTGGATCTCCACTGCTTCCCCGCTCCTTCACATAGTGGTTTGGTTTTTTAATTGATTTTTAATTTCTTGATTTTAAAATGTCTATTCTTTAGTATGGTATGAATACCCCTTTCTGCAAATTCACAACAGGAAGGTGACACAAGTGCTCATAAACAAAATGACATGAATAACCATGAATAAAAGTGCTTAAAGTATAATAATAGAGCAAATGAAATCTTTAACTTCTTACTTCCAGGATAACTTTCAATATCAACACTTAATGTATTATTGTGAACTATATTATTTTAAAAGACCCTAATTAGAATGAACTGTATATGCAATAGCGTCTAGCCTTTATAATCATTAGGTACAAATTGCATGAAGATCCTTGTCTTTTTCTCTTTCCTTTCTCACTTGCTTTTCAACTCACCATTCCAGTTATCCTTAATTTCACCTACTCTGCTTTAGTAGCTATCTTCTTTATTATTTGTTTTATTTTTTCACTCTTACAATATCATTGAAATGTTTTCTAACTTCCATAGTTACCAAAAGTGTAGAGAGGGTATCCTCCCCCAAAAAACTGGAATTATGCCAGGTGGAGCTTCTACAGTATGCATTTTTCTCACTAGGCAAACATCAAGCAACTGAACCTGTTCATGCACCCAGTGGCATTACCTGGGAAGGTTCTCTCTAGTCACAGTGGATTTTTTTGTAAAAACATTTCTGCTCTAACCTAGTGTGTTGCAATGGCTGATTTGAGGGAACAGCATGCAGTTGTGAATTTTGTTTCTTGCTCAGGAAAAATACTGCAGAAGCTGTTGTAATGTTGAACACAGCTTAAAAGGACAGAACTATGGGAAAAAACTCAAGTGTTTGAGTGGTTTTCTTGTTTCCAAAAAGGTGAAATGTCAACTGACGTCAAACTTTCTGGAAGTCTGTTAACTTCCTGAATGGTTGAACATATCCACTTGTAGTGTATTTGGAGTTTGTTCCACAAGATCAGACGGATAATTGAGCTTTCTGTTTAGTGGTTCTGGAAAGATAGCATAACAGTGTTTAACAGAAAGGTCTTATTTGTGGCAGATGGCTGACTGGTTTTACCACGACCACGGCATACCTGCTCACACAACCCTCTCAGTGTGCCAGTTTTGGGCAAAACCCAGCATGCTTCTCTTGTCCCACACCCCTGACTTCACTCAGTGGCACTTCCACACATGTACAAGGATGTGAAAGGGCAGCAAGTTGGCGACATAGAAGAGATGAAGCGTGTCGGGTGGGGAGGGGGAGATGTACTGTCAGCCATCCAAACAGATGAGTTTTAAAAATGTTTCCAAGATTTGAATCACAGATTTGACAAATGTATAAAGTATAGTGGAGAGTACTTTGAAGGTGATAAGGTAGTTTTGCAAAAACAATTAAATACATAGCTTTGGGAAAAATCCATTTTATTTGGGCACCTCTTCATATTTATTATGTAACTTGAAAATGCCCTTCCTCCAGTAGAGAAGTATTCATTTCCCCTTTGATTCTTTTCTCATGAGCACCATTTGCAGACGTGGATTTTCACATCTAACAAAGCTATGCAGAATATGCATCTCCAACTGAGATTTCAAATGAGAGTACCAGGATGGATTCTACAATATTTGTACCTGCTAAGATATTTGTGAGGCCAGCAGAGTACAAGAATACAGCTCTGTTAAAATTTTTTGAAAAATACCCTTGGAAATCATCTTACTTTTATTTAGGCAAAAAGAGATATACCAGGTGTCCATTTTAAATTCTAATCTAGAACTTTTTAGATTACAAAATAGAATATTGTGTTTACTATTAGACTATGTATTCAATAGATGTATTCTTTGGGTGTAATAAATATCATAATGTGTATTACTGAATGTAACCTTGCCAGTGATTCATGATACATTCATTAGAAAATATTTAAGTGCCTTCTATGAACTTGGACCTTGATGAATAAGGTATGGATCCATCCATCAAGAAAATTCTAATGATATCTGAAATGACTGAATTATAAGTATGCTGATTAAGATACTGATAATAAAATTCAAATGAAGCTACCAATTGATATAAAATAGTTTGATGTTCTGGTTGAGTGAAACTTTATTTGGTTGATCAGTGATCATCTGGATCATTTAGACATAGATTTATGACTTTATTTCAGGCCTATGGGAGGATAGTAATTGTGTTTTCAGACATAAGAATATGTCCTCACAAAAATAATAAATAATTTTTACCAGAGCAGGGACCTTGAGAAGAAGAAATATAAATGGATTTAGGTTCACATAGGCAGGTGAGGAGGGCATAATAGACTATGAAAGATTGAGCTCTTGTGGATAAGCAGAATGTGGTCTGAAAGAAATTCTTTGAAAAGCAATGAAAAAAAAACCAAATGTATGAAGGTGTAAAAGAAATGGCACAAGCAAGGAGTAAGGAGCGTGTACTGATGAGAGTCATGAGTCTTCAGAAGGAACAGAAGTTCAAAAATGGAGGCTTAGATGAAATCTAGGTTGTGGAACATCTTGAAAACCAGGGATGAGAAATTTCAAATAATTTAATCATGTGTGTTTTATGGTAGGACATTCCCTTGTGAAAATGGACTCTTAGAGATATTTATCTAGTGAGAGCACAGAGGGTAGGTTGCAGATGATCTGATCAGTGTGAAAACTCTTACCCTATCCAGTGTTGAAAAATCCAAGTTGTGTTTCCACAGAAAACCTTGAGTATTTCTGCCTTTGACATCATGATGACATTTGTGTATAGGATCCCCCGCCTGATAGTGATGTGCCTATGGTCAACATGATATGCTCCCGAGAATGTAATCAAATCAAATGGATATAAAAGTGCCATGTGCTAAATGTACCAAAGGAAATGTCTTATTTGTTCTCTCTAAATGTCTTATTTATTCATGGGAGATTTATGTTAGCAATATTCCAGGTTCCAATGTGGCCTAGGGGAATACAGTTATCACCAATTTGGAAAGTTTGAATTACCTAGTAGGTTATGGTAGACATCTCTCTATAGGAGCTTCTAAATTTACTAATGCCATGATTCTCCGAACATGTAGGGCAGTGGGACTGCAGTGTCATTGCACTTAGGGCGCAGACCAGGGATGTGACATATATTTCTGCTAATCAAATAGGTGCCTTGCCAAGATTTCAGCACTTTCCTACTGAGAAACACTCCATACAGAAGTGGGTTTGAACATAGGCTTGCATTTAAAAACAATTCAAGTTGAGCTCTCGGTGCATCACAATTTTCTGTGTGATTTTTGACAACTGGAATAATCTCTCTAAGCCTCAGATAATTCTTCTGTCATAAGAGCATGAAATAATTCCAAAATACAGTGGTTTTTGTAAGGATCCAACAAATATACCTAGTTAAAAAAAAATAACCCAGGCTGAGCCCCGGTGGTGCAGTGGTTGTGCGCAGTACTGTGGCCCACTGGGATGGAGGTTCAATTCCAGCAGTGGCTCCGCAGGAGGGAAGGCCGGCCTCCTACTCCCACCACCTTCAGACTTCTATTTGAATGCTATATGAAGCCATGGAGACTTATGCAGGTGAATTATTGTGTGCTTCTCAAGATTTGTCCTTGTACTAAATAGGAATAAACTGGACACACCTATTTTTTTCACCCAGGGTATACTTTACCAAGAAATTCTGGAAAATTTTCTTTTATCTTTTATTGCTGGACCCCAAGTTGATTTAATCATCTAACACTGTGGCCACTGTGCCCAGCTGCTACTTGACATGGGCTACAATTAGCCAAAAACCTGTCCATTTAACTCATAGCTCTGCCCCAATTTTCTATTATTCAATTCTGATACACTCAGTTTGGTCTAGTGTAAAACTTACATTCCTCTTATATCTCTATTTCTTCATTCAATCTTCCAACAACTACTTAATGCATGCCTACTGTAGAGTGGTATCACTATGAAGATTTCAAAGACGCCTGCTCTACCAGGTAAAGAGCCTAGCTCCACAGAGCCACAGAGCAACCACAAAATGCAAGTAGAGCCATAAAACAGCAAGAATGTCAGCGAAGTCTTGGATTTAGGCAGCAAATAACCTGCAGTACAATGCTTCGGTAGCCCTCTCTCCTTTGTGTCAGAAGCACCAACTTCCTGCCTCCTAGTGCTCAGCCTCAAATGGTAATTTCAAGAGAACATTTGTATTCAATTAAAGTAATCTTTGCATACAACTAAAAACAAACAAAGCCCCAACTAACAATAAGCACATGTATATAGCTATAGATAAAACAAAAAACCCAATTCATAATAAATTAAAGAACATAAAGATCTTCAGAGAAGATCAAGTGGGTAACTTCATAAGCTACATCTTGAAAGTGTGAAGGATTTGGGTCTATTGTCAAGATGGCAGAAGACATGCTCGATTTCTCTTTATGGTGAAAAGGATAGTTTATGGTGCCCTTTACTTTCTTACCTGATATTTAGCAGCTATGTTTTTCCAGTGCTTATTATGTACCCAGCTGTGAGGTAAGTGCTTTCTCAGTAGCTAAATAATATATTGGATAGGCATGGGGTATACAACAGTGTTCTGTACCAACATAGGATAATTTTTTTTAATTGTCAAAATAGAAGTTGAGATAATAAGTATGCTTATCTTAAAAACCTACTTATTTTAAGGGAATAGTAGCATCTTTCTGGAGTTTTCTTGTTTGGTTAAAAGACTAATGTAATAGAGTATCAGAAAGGCTAAGTGGAGATAGTACAGAATCCTTCTTCTCTGTTCTGCTCCCGGGCTCCTGGGAAGCCAGTAAAAGCAATGCTTTTCTTAGTTCTAACACTAAAAATAGCCAGGTTTTTCAAATACCTTGTGTGGCCTCTTTTCTCTACGGACTATGTCCTCTCTTATTTCAGAGGGAAATGCTGCAAAAGCACCCACGACTGACAAGTGCATTCTGAACCCTGTATCCCAACAAAACAAAGCAGCTTCTAAACTTTAAGTGATCACACTTACCAAACAGCTGGACTGCAGGCTTGCTTCTCGACTTGCTGATAGGTTTGGTTGTAAAACTGTTTCAAGGTTTAAAATGCTATGCGGACCATGAGCTCACTCCGCCCACATTATTCAGCCCTCCTGACTGCAACCCACTTTCTTGGTTGTGTTATTGTAGTCTGTACACAGTGTGTATTATAGCTGTACACAGCTAAGTCACTGTGTACAAGGAGAGACAAGAAGAGGAGTAACCTTTTATCAAGATTCTACACTCTGCTCATTCCATAAGCAGAATTGGATGATGGCATCTGTGGCAGTGGATTCATTTCTAGCTGCTAGACACTCCTCCAAACAATGCTGCTGTACACATGACAGGATTTGCCAAAATGAAGTATGCATGGCATTAAGGAATACAATAGCCAACTGACCAACCAGTAAACAAATGAAGAAGATACTGGAATAAGTCAGTGTGTCTTTGTGGATGAAGACACTGGGTGGCAGAAATACTTCATGACCTTGGTTAGAGACCAAAGGTTTGTGGTTGGAACCCACTCAGAGCCACCCCTGAAGAGAGGTAACCCTTCAAACCTCTGTGGAAACCAGTGCCACTCTGCCACGTGGGCTATCATGAGTCAGGACCAATTATGAGGAATCATGGTTTCTGGAAAGGAAGACTCATGATTCTGTCACTGGGAAGTGATTTTTAGGAGAATTTTCAAAATATGGTATGGAGGGGTGGTGTAGTCAGAATGGAAAGATCACTGAAGGTATTAATTGTCCTTAGAGCAGTGGTTCTCAACCTTCCTCATGCCGAGACCCTTTAATACAATTCCTCATACTGTGGTGACCCCCAGCTATAAAATTGTTTTCTTGCAATTTCATAACTGTTTTGCTACTGTTGTGAATCATCATGTAAATATCTGATATGCCATCATGTAGATGTCTGATATGGCATTAAGGAATACAACATTTATTTATTTCTAATGACTAAACAATGAAAATTTGTCTTGAAGCATGTTGTAGTATGGGTAGCAACCTTTATGTGGGTACACAAATGTGGTGTCTCTGTATGTGGGTGGACTGGTCTGCAGAGGGTGAGAGGAGCAATGTCTCAGTTCCTAAGGTCTTGGGCCACCCCTGTAAAAGCGTCATTTGACTTGCAAAGGGGTTGCAACCCATGTGTTGAGAACCGGTGCCTTAGAGAGCTAGTTGGGACTCCAGACACTCCAGACACACCACTGTGGTGTGATTTTGTGTTTTTTGTTGTTGTTAGGGGCCATTATTAGTCTCTTCCCACTCAGTGAACCTGTGCACAATTGATTGAAATGCCACCTGGTCTCGTGGTCTTAGACAAGTCAGTCAGCCTCTCAGAAGCTTAGTTTCATTAATATAGTGCAAAGAGTTAAAGCTATTCACTGATTCCAAGGACAGAAAATAAAACAAAAGAAAGCATGATTATTTTTTAATCATTTTATTGGGGGATCATACACCTCTTATCACAATCCATACAGCCATCCATTGTATGTCAAGCACATTTGTACATCTGTTGCCCTCCTCATTCTCAAAACATTTGCTTTCTATTTAAGCCCTTGGAATCAGCTCCTCATTTTCCCTTGATAATCTATAAATTATTATTAGTTTGTCATATCTTATGCTGTTCATTATCTACCCTCACCCAATTCCCTATTATCCTTACACCAGGAAGGAGGTTATATGTAGAGCCCTATAGTCAGTTCTCTCTTTCTACCCCACCTGCCCTCCCCCCTCCCCCCACTCTCACCACTGGTGAGAGCCACTTTCTAGGAGGTAATGCTCAGCCCTGCCACCCGCTTTCAACCTGTTTATCAATTAGGACACTACCTGCCCCTCTCAAGACACCCTATCCTGCTTTGCTGGGTTAAAACATCCATTCTATCGGCCACCCAGGACTCACAGACCATACTTGGGATTATGGAATTTATTGTGGAAGTTATCAGATTGCATTTCAAGATTAGATAGGTGATAGGTTCAACCCTTTGGTTTGCAGTGTTTCTTCCCAACTGCACCCACAGGCACACCTCTCTCTGGTCCTTGGCCTTCCATCTACACAATCTCTTTTTTTAAATCATTTTATTGGGGGCTCATACAACTGTTATCACAATCTGTACATGTATCCATCCATTTTATGCAAAGTACATTTGTACATTAATTGCCATCATCCTTCTCAAAACATTTTCTTTCTCCTTAAGCCTTTGGTATTAACTCATCCTCTTCCCACTCTCTCCCTGCTCCCCTATGGCTCATGGGCCCATGATAAATTATAAATTATTATTAGTTTGCTGTATTATACACTGTCTGATATCTCCCTTTGCCCACTTCCCTGATGTCCATGCCTGAGGAAGGAGGTTATATGTAGATCCTTGTAATCGGTTCCCCCTTTCTAGTCCACCTTCCTTCCACCCTCCCAGTATCACCACTCTCATCTGTCCCGAATATCCCATGTTCCAGTTCCTATATGTACCAGTGTATACCTTCTGATCTAACTGGATTTGTAAGGTAGAACTCAGATCATGATAGTGAGAGGGAGGGAGCATTTAAGAACTAAAGGAAAGTTGCCTGTTTCATTTTTGCAACACTGTCCACTGACTACCTCCTCTTCCCCCATGACCCTTCTATAACGGGATGTCACATTGCCTACAGATGGACTTTGGTTCCTCACGCTGTAATGATATAATTTTTAGTTCTTTGATGCCTGATACCTGATCCCTTCAAAGCCTTGTGATCATAAAGGCTGTTGTGCTTCTTTCATGTGGGCTCTGTTTCTTCCAAGCTAGATGGCCACTTGTTTACCTTCAAGCCTTTAAGACCCCAGATGCTATATCTTTTGATACCGGTCACCATCAACTTTCTTCACCACATTTACTTATGCACAATTTTGTCTTCAGCAATCCTATCAGGAAGGCTGACACACAGTGATGTCATTTTTGTTTTTTGATGACAGCTAACTGATTCCATTGACCCCTGGTGGTCACACAGGCTGGTGTACTTCTTAGATGTGGACTTTGTTGCTTCTGAGCTAGATGGCCGCTTGTGTATATTCAAGTCTTTAAAACTCCAGATGCTATATCTTTGATAGTCGGACATTTTCAGTTTTCTTCACTACTTTTGCTTATGTGATCTATTTCCCCCCAAATCAGCAATCAAAAGCCCGAGAGTTGAACTCTGCCCCACCTAGGACTGCCCTGATCAGAATCTATCCAATGAGTCAGACTCTATTCAATGGAAGCTAGTTAAGACATTAGTCTATGGCTAGACTCTCCTCCCCAAGCTCCTTCACTGCTCTGCTGGGCATTGTATCACCACCATAGTAGGCCAGCAGTAAATGTTTACTCTCCTTCTATGTTCACTCCTGAGTATTAAGTTGGGAGGCAACAAAGAGCGATAGAATGAGCACAGAGTCCCTAATTAAGAAAACCTGAAATCAAAGCAAAACTTTGTAAATGTTAGATTTGTCCCAGTTTCTTCATGCAAAACATGAGGGTAATGATTGGTCCTCCCTCACAGGAAAGCTGTGATAAAGGATTGCATATGATAAAGGGCATGAATGTGCATATGGAATATGTAAGGTGGCCTCAAAAATTTGTAGAAAAAAATTCATTTTATGTTCATTCCATTGCTCCACAAACTTTGTGAAGACCCCTCATACATAAACTGAAGCAGAACTTACTGCCATCAATTAGATTCTGACTCATAGGTTGCAAATCTTGAGAAAGCAATGCCCCCTACCCTCTTTCCACATGGCATGGTGAACTTGAATTTCTAAACTGTCAGTTACCAGCTGAATACTTAACCACTGAGCCACCAGGGTCTTTAACAAAGGGACACAGACAAAAAAATTAAATTAGCTCTTTTTATCTTTCATATTATCACTTAAACAATTTACATCTAAATGAAATAGTTTACTTTCTATTAGAGCAGTTATCCTCAACCTTCCTAATGCTGTGACCCTTACATATAGTTTCTCTTGTTGTGGTGATCTCCAAACCATGAAATTATTTTTGTTGCTACTTCATAACTATAATTTTGCTACTGTTATGAATCAGGTGACTTCTTTTGTATGTGTATGGGGGTGTGTGTGTTCTTTTTTGAGGGTGACGGGCATCACTGCCCTCTGGTGGTCGTGGGTGCTACCCAGCTCTGCTCCTGAGAGCCGCCGCTGGATTTGAACCGCCAAGTCATTGAACTGCACTCAACGACTTACGCCACCACCAGGGCTCAGTCCCTCAGGTGACTTCTTTGAACAGGTCATTGGACTCCCCATGGATTCACTACCCATAGGTTAAGACCCACTGCACTAGAGATTTCCTAGCATAAAGGTAGTAGAGAGGTGAGTGGTTTGTGAGACAGATAGGCATCCCTTGGAAACAAATCAGGCCCAAAGATATGATGTTGAAAATGACCTAGATAGTATTTGAACTTCCTATTCTTTAGCAACTAAGCAGGGTTCCCATTGTTAGGGATATTATGTAATGGGAAAGATGATGATCTGTTCATTTCAAAATAGCTCTTTCTTCTAAAATTATGTTCACCTTGATTTAATTTAGTCAAACCTACATGATGTTGAAGTTTTAAGTAGCTATAAAGGATTTGGTGACAATGTCTCCTTTTAATTAAAAAGAGACGTGATTTTAAAAATGAAAGAGAGAACACTTTCAATGTCCTTATGCAGGGGCAGAAAGTACTGAGGAGGAAGCACACATCTCTAAACAAGTTTCACTACTCTATACACAGGAGTCCGGGCAGCATAGTGGATTAAATATTGAGCTGCTAGTCATAGGGTCAGAGGTTCAAGCTCACCAGCTGGTCTGTAAGAAAAGGATACTCCTGCTTGCTTTCATAAAATTGTATATTTTCAGGAAACCCTCGTGTGCACTGTTAGTCTGCGCAGTGGGGTCATTGTGACTTGGAAAACATTCAATGGCAATAGGTTGGGTTTACATACAGGAAACAGTTTAGAAAAGTCTTTCAACATCACATGCAGGCTGCTGTTGAGGCACTTGAACAGCCTTGCGATCAGAGATAAGTGTCAATGATTCTGGTTGCTGGCACTGTGGTATGATATCAGACCAGGGCAGCTGACCTTCCTCTTGATACATCCTGAATTTGCTATAGGTTTAAATATTTTTTGCTTGTTCCACAAACAGAAATGTCCTCTCTGGAATATTTTAATATTTCTGGTGTTCTTTTCTTCCATCCTTTGGATTTTCTGCTCTTTTATTATTTCTGTTATGTTTACCAGTTTATGAAAAATGGAAAGAGTGGCTGAATAGTAACAATAAGTGATGTAATGTTTTATTGGGGATGTAGAAGGGAGGTTGAGGGGAATTGGAGAAAAAATCATGACTATAGGAGAGTGGAGGCTGCACTAGAACTGAATGTGATGCTGTGTTTACAATCTTAAAAAAGAAACCCCACTATGGAAGTGTATGATATACACGTTTCATATCCATAAAAGTATTGGAAATAATTTCACATCCACTGCCTTCCTTTTGGAGATGGGGACATTTCACTGCAGGATAGATGGCTGTTTTGTCCAGAACTGCACAGTATCCGAATATCCTAAGAGTCAATGCCAGACCCATCTTCACTTTCTCAGTGCCTTCTCTGTGTTTGTGCTTTTCTATCTCTTTGTCACCACCCTAACACCCACACGTGGGCACGCATGCTAACATATATATGCACATGTAAGTTTTAATTAGGTGCCCTTGAGTGTATTCAGATTCATAGCAACTTCATGTGCATAAACTAGAACTCCAAAGTGTGTCCAAGGCTGGATCTTTCAGAAGCAGATTGCTGAGACTGTTTCTAGGGACATTGTCATCAAGTGCTTAGCTGATAAGGGTGGCAGGTATACAGACGTGTGCATGTGCTTGTGTATGTGTGTGTATACATGTCTAAATATATATATGTGTCTACAGGTGAGTATGCATACTCCTAGTGATACACTGAGATGCTAACTGCATGGTCACTGGTTTGAATTCACCAACTGCTCTCAGGGGACAGATAAGGCTGTTTGCTCTCACGAAGGTTGAAAGCCTCGGGACCCCCAAAGAGACAATACTACTTTGTTCTATAGGGTCATTATGAGCGAGGATTGATTTGATAGCAGTGAGTTTGTTTTTTTTAATATTTGTGTTTGTAGACACATGTGTATGTGTAGGTAGTGTATAAGTAAAAACAGGAAAAATTGCTAAGAGAAGTTAGTGTTCCATATTCCTAAAGCATAATTTTTGATAGTTTGCCTTAAAACTATTTCACCCCGGGTACCCCTTAAGATTGTCTATGTATCCCTGGTCATATAAATATCCCTATGCTGAGTACTTCTGAAGCAATCTCTTTCTCTGTTTGATCTATTTTCATAGTGTCTCTGTGTTTTTGCTCTGTTCCACCAGCCCTGAGAGTGCAAGTTTGAAAAATAAAGCAGCCTAGGCTGTGCTTGGCTTGTCCCATTGCCAGTTGAAAAATTGTAATTTGTATTGATTAGTAAATTTACCCTCCTCAAAAGCCATACCATAAAGACCCAGTGGAGTCAAAGTTTCTGCTATATTAGTTCAAGGGCACTCCTGAGAGCAGGAATATCTTTTTAGTAAGATTAAGTACTCCATCTGAAAGAAAAGGAAGAATGTCCTGAAGTGTTGCTTAAAATAGTCAGCATTCTCTCATGCAAAGACAAGATACACCCGGCAAAGCTGGCTCACTTCTTTTAGGCAACAGGGCTGCGGTTTACCTTTTATTGAATCAAAACCATGCAGACACTCTGTAGTCCCAGAGGGAGGGAGGGAGGGGGTTGCAGAGTGGTCTGAGACACTGGGAGAACAGAGATTTCCTGCCTGCAAGTTATCAACCAGAGAGCTGGGCCTCAGGCTGCCAATTCCTCAGAGTGAAAAGGGCATGCCTCTGAAACTAAGCCTTATGCACTTCATTTGTATAAGCACACTGCTGCTTATGAGGCCGTGGAAAGAGCTCATAAGGAAAGTTGTGGAAGCTTCTTCTCTTGTGACTATTTTCTTTGAAGAAGCCCTGGTGTCATAATGGGTTATGCATCAGGCTGCTGGATGAAAAGTCAGGGGTTCAAAACCTACAACCTCCTTGTGAGAGAAAGATGAGGTTTTCTATTCCATTAAACAGTTCCAGTTTCAGAAACATCTACCCTGCCCTGTGGGGTTGCCAGTGAGTTTGGGATTTACTTCAACTATTCCCTGGATCCTCAAATGTGATTCCCTGGACAGCAACACCAGCAAACCATGGCAGATTTTGTTATCACTGTAAATTCTCAAAGCCCACCCCAGGTTTATCCAGTAGAAAAGATGAAAGTGAAAATCTGCCATTTTGTGTTTTAACATCTAAAGAGCTTCTAAAGGGCCCTGCTGGCATAATAGTTAAAGAATCATCTACTACTGAGAAAATAGGCTCCATGAAGACTTAAACATTAAAGTACTGGAAACCCTACACCAGCACTTCTCTGTCTCATTGCTTTGCTATGATCCAGGAATTCTCTCAATGGTAACAGTACTGTCAACCCTCAGTAAAGTCAGAACATTGGTCCCACATACACTCATGACCCTCCCGCTGGTTGGTACCAAAAGATCCTGAGTTCCTTACATAAAGTGGCCTGGTATTTGCATATAACCTATGCCCAGCCTCCCGTATAAAGCGTCTCTAGGTTGCGTATAATACCTACCATCATGTAAATGTGATGTGAATTGTACTTTCTGCTCCTTTTTAGTCTTGGAAGGATTGCTTTGGCCACTTAATTGCATCTTGGAAGCAATTTTATTGTCTGTTCCCTTGTTGGTTGAATGTGTGGATAAAGGAGGGTTGTCTCCACTTCTAGTACAGGCAATAATTTGAGGACCAATGTCCTAGTTAAATTTACTTTATCCTTTATTTTAAGTCCACAGCCATCTTCAGGAAAACCATTTCTGCTCCGATCTAATTGATGCAGAAGGGGCTATTTTGATAGTCCTTTTGACATTCCTTACCCCACCGTGTACAGTGAATTATCTGAGCAATTGATTGCTCCATCATGGCGGGCCTTATGATCCATTGGGACTCATGCTTGCACTCCCATCACGAACGACCATTTGTTATTTATGAAAAAGTGATCATAAGTAATTTATTTACATTTGGGAAGACTCAGTTGAGTTTTCCTTAAAATGGGTTTAATCAAACATACTCTGGGAAAGGAAGCATAAATTAGTAGAAACTGACTAGCTGGATATAGACTCATAGGGACTTAAAAGGAAGAGTAGAAGCAACTCCTACGGTTTTCCAGGCTGTAATCTTTAGAGCCTTGTTAAACCTCCTCCTTACTTTGTAACCAGAAAGTCTATATCAAACACACACTTATTCCTTTATGTCTGTGCATCTGTGTGCATCCTAAAATTATTCTTGTGTTTTGTAATATGACAAGATGCCCTCGGGTGAGATTAGGAAAGTATCAAGTACTATATGTGCTCCTGTATGAGCCGGATGTTTGCATCACATTTCTTTTTTTTTTTTTTGTGATTAATCACTGTGTTTTAATTATATTCAATTTGTATCAATGAAAATACATCCTGCATACCAGATATTTACATTATGATTCATAGCAGTAGCAAAATTAGTTTTTAAGTAGCAATGAAAATAACTTTGAGGAAAAAAAAAAGAAAATAACTTTGAGGGGGGTCACCTCCACATGAGGAACTGTATGAAAGGGTCATGGCATTAGCGAGGTTCAGAACCAGTGCCACTGGGAATAGTAAAATGCCCCATCACTTTCCAAGACTCTAACTATTTATGGGAGTGAAATGCCCAGTCTTTCTCCCTTGGAGTGGCTGGTGGTTTTGAACTGCTGATCTCATAACCACTATACAATCAAGGCTCTGAATTACAGAACAATGATATGGTTTTATAACTTGAGCATTCTTTGGAATGGTTACAAATATGAATCTTTTCTAGTCAGTTGCCCAAGTAAATGTCTCTCAAATTTTTGGCACAGACAAATGTGTGCTTTCAACTTATCAACTTATAGAAATATTAAAATTGGCATCACACTTCTTTTTTTT
>PVJH01028879.1:0-26745 GCA_004026705.1 Nesogale talazaci | reverse complement strand
CTGGACAAAAAAATGGCTTCAATTGTTAGCTGAGAGCCGCCCTCACTGCAAGGAGAAAATGAGCTGTGAAGTGGGACCACATTGTAAAACCAGGACCTTATTCACATGTGTGGATGCCTGGCTGGGCCTGGGGAGAGGACTAGGTGCAGAGAACCAGGAATAGGGAAGATTTCAAGAAAGACCTGCATGAGTGACACAAGCAATCCCTTTTGCTCTCTGGGCTTCAGTTTCCCCATCTGGAGCTAATCTCTACCAGTTAAACCAGTCGTCATAGAGTATGCTTCAGTGCATGTGCTACACTATGTTGCGCTCTGTAGGGTTTTCAGTGCTGACTTTTCAGAAGTAGATCACCAGGCCTTTCTTCCGAGGCACCCAGGAATGGCCAATCTCGTCTTTTGTATTGCTGGTGTCCTATGGCCAGAGTGAGTCAAGTTACATGATTGTCTCGTTTTCCTAGGGTTCATGTGCCTCGTTTGTCAATGACACACACACACACACAAATCAATGGGTTCTGCTCACCTTGAGGTTACTGCAAGGGCCAGTGAAGTGAGGTTAGGACTCACACAGGGTTTTGGCACGTGGGAAGTCACAGTGACAAGTTGACATACTCGTGCTCTGGCTGTGGGATACAGCGGAAAAGAGTTTGAACCTCATATTCAGACAGACATGGTGTAGACCCCAGCTCCACCACCTACTGAGAGGTTTCACTTCTCTATGAGACAGTCATAGATTATGAGAAGGGATCCACAAAGGTGCTCCTTCCAAGGAAAGGTGACCCAACAGAAGGCAGAAGTTATCGGCAATATCATTCATGTTACACACACGCCCTACGTACTTTGGGCATGTTATTCACAGGAACCAGTCCCGAGAGAAGGAGAGTATGCTAGGGAAAGTATAAGGTCAGCCCCCAAAGGAGAAAAGCCCCTCCAGGAGATGGCTTGGCAGGGTGGTGGCCACAATGGGCTGGAGCACAGCCGTGATGGTGGGGATGGTGCCGGATCCTTCCGCTGCGCTGAATCCAGGAATCCAGGAAACCCAGCGAAAGCACCAGCAGGAAACTTGACAATGCTTACAGCCAGGGTTAGAGAGTTCCAGTGTGAGAAGGTTGGCAACAGGCAGAGCCCTGGGCCGGGGACAGAAGACTGTTGTCGGAAGTTCTTCCTGTGTCATTCATAACCAGAATCATGCTGACAATCTGTCTACAGAGATTGGGATTCAGTAGGGATCGGCCAAGTGGTCAGTGGCATGGTTGTTAATGAAGCTCTTATGTTTGTTGACACGTTACAGTCCACACAGCATGTTCACCTCGATCCCTTGTGCACTTGGTCTGCAGAATTCCCTTAAAGGAGGCAGCGGAGGCGGTCACCAGCTCCATGTGCCCAGGAGCCTTCAGAGAGAAGAAATGACTCATCCTTAGGCTGAGGTCTGCGCCCACGTTGGGGAGTGAACTCCTGGCCAGAGATGCTGCAGAGCTCGACCCCTGGGCCTGGCAGCCTTGTCTTTATTTTCACGCCATAAGTTTTGGAGATCGAGTGGCTGACTACATGACAGGGTGGTTGTTTGGGTGGCCTTGAGGAGTCTGTATGTTCAGTGTGGGTGGAGGAAGCCTGTCTCTCAGCCCTGGGCCCCGCAGTTCTGAAGCTCTAGGCAAACTGCCCCTGGTTACCCAACACCACCTGACTAGCTCCTGAGCTCTGGACAGCCAGTCATGTTTGCTCTCACTTGTTTACTGCTGCCCCCTCCCCACCTCGGTGCTTCGACCTACACATGGATTCTGCCTCCAGTGGCTCCTTCATGGAGTCTCAGATAGTCAACACTGAGTTCCCACCATGCACTGGGCACCGTGCCAGGGCCTGAGATACAGAGGTGAACACAATCGGTGAGGGCACGGTCAATGCTGAATAGCAGATCTTCGAACCCGGCTCAGGCCGGGCACCTCCCAGCAGGACAGAGAGAAAGGAATCTCAGTTTCTCTGCCGATGCATGAGTTAGAATTGAGAAAGATGTTTTCCCTGGTGGGAGGCAGCATGTGCTCGAATAGTCCTGGGCTGGGCAGTTGGCTTAAGCTGTGGTCCCATCTCTGCCAATGGCTTCATGTATACCCAAAGGCTGGTCTCTGCCTCCCTTAGACTTCTACCCTGTCTGTCCAAGGAAGGAATCACTTGGGATCTGAGACAGCTTGTCACCTGCTCACACGAGCCCAGACTGATGTCAAAAGCCCCTTCTCACCTAGCCATTGGCTCCAGGAATAAGTGGTGGAAGATTAGCAGGTCCCCCAGACTCTGGCCTGGGGTGTTCTTGCTGATCTGGAAGCCTGGGCTTCCCCGGATGGCACTAGTGCTGCTGGGACAGATTCCCACCAGATTGCCTCTGACAAGGAAGCTGTCCCTACTGTCAGGGACTGGTATGCTGGTGGGGGTAGCCTCTGTGCTATCCTTTGGCAAGGGTGGAAAGAGCTGGGGTGTAGGTATGTGGGAACCGATCTTCCAGGCCCTTGGACTATGGAGCGGGTAGGAGAGTCGAAGACCAACGAGGGCAGGATAATTTCCCACCTCTCCTGAGGATCCCAGAACGAGGCCCGCGACACAGATCTTCTGACCATCCGCTCAGTTACATCTTGGACTCAGCTACTAACTGGGCCCCGGCCACTGAGGTCAGCTTGTGAAGGGCCCAGCATGTGTGTGCCGAGGGTGGTGGGGCTTGCTACTGACAGCTGTGATCGGGAGGGGAACATGTCATTCTGCCCCTTGTCACACTTTTTGGATCACTTTCCTTTTCTCTGCCTTAGTGACAATGACAGCTAGTAGGCTGAGTTACTTGTTCAGAGGAGGCTTCAGGGAAGCACAGGACAGGGTCTGGTGCAGATGGAAACCGGAGACTTGGTAAATTCTGGCTATGTGTCCTGAGGCCAAGGAGCACCCTCAGTGTCCCCCTGCCCCTAGTTTTAGTTGTCTGCAGCCTCACCTATGCCTCAGCCAGCTAAGGGTTCTGCCACTTAGCTCTGCCACGAGGAACTTGTTTGGCAGGTTCTACCACACTCACAGCAGTGGAAGGGCTGGGCACTGGCTTGGACAGGCCTGAGGAGAAAGTGTGGCCCTGTGCCCTATCCCTGCCCTTTCTTCCAAATCCCAGTCTCATGCCACCTCTACCCACTCTTCCCTTGTTCTTAAGGGAGCTGGAAAGCATAAACCTCTCAGACCACTAACCTGGCTCTCTGTCCCATATGAAGTATGTGACCCTGGGCAAGCCTGCCTTCATTCTTGGCCCTCAGTTTCTTCATCTGTGTAATGAGGCTTGGGACTCCGTGCTCCTCAGAGCCCCACCTTCCATTATCCTAGTTAAAACCCTGCCACTTTCCTTGGACAAGTCACAGAAGATTGAGGACCTCTGATTTCTAGGGAATAAAATGAGGCCTCCCTGCTGTGTTGGGGATGTGTTGGCCCAGCTAGAGGCAATTAGGGGCCCGGAATCTGGGCTGACAGGCACTAGAGAGGAGGAGCCTTAGAACCTCACCTGGACAAGGCAAAGGGCTCACGATCGCATGGCAAGAGTAGGCTTGGTGAACTCATTCAGTCAGCTTCCAGTGAGCGTAGGAAGCCGTGCCACACAACTCGTGTGTGGACAAGTGCTTGTGAGTTGTGTCTCCTGGGTGTCCTGAGTCCCGTCAGAAGGTATCAGAATGTGCTTGAGATAAAAAAAAAAATCACTGGAACATTCTCGATAGTCTAATACATTGATTCTATAGCCCAAACAGAGCTCCCACCAGCCTGTCTGCCCCACCACACTTTTGAAGATCGTGGAGACTGGTTTTTCTTCTTTCTGGCTTAGTCTAGCCCTAAACTCTAGAATTAAAAGGTTGTGAACAGTAATAATGATGATAATAGTGGCCACACACCCATAAGTACAAGAAGAAAGAAAATGTTCCTAAGTTGATTGTGATTGCTTAACCCTACTTAATTTGACCAACTATTGAATTGTGTCACTTTGAGAGCTGAGGTGCTCCTGGTCCAAACCATGGTCTTTTCAGTCACCCCATTGGCAGTTGGTTTTTTTCAGTCACCCCATTGACAGTAGAAGTTGGACGTGAATAAGGAAGACCACAGAAGAAGACATGCCTTTGAATTTGGGTGCTGGCACCGAACACTGAAAAGTACCATGGACTGCTACAAGGACAAAGGGTTCTGCTCTGGAAGAAGGAAAGCCAGAATGCTCCTGAGAGGCGAGGAAGGCAAGGCTCCATCTGACATGTTCTGGACGTGTCGGGAGAGACCAGTCCCTGGAGAAGGACATCATGCTTGGCAAAGCGAGGAGCAAGGAAAGAGGGGAAGGTCCCCGAGGAGATGAAATGACACAGTGGCTGCATCAAGCCTAGGAACCATTGTGAGGGCCTGGTGGTGTTCCCTTCTGTTGTGCACAGGGTCGCTGTGGGTCAGACGGACTTGATAGCACCTAAGAACAACATTGGATTGCATGATGTGATGCTTATAGCTCAAGAAAGCCAATTAAAAAAAAAAAAAAAAAGACGGTCACAGCCCTTGCTTGCTTCCTGGGGCTGTTGCGAGGATCAGCTCACATCCTAGTTAAGTATCCAATCTTCATTGGGCTGTTTTCTCTCCATACTGTGGTGTGTCCTGTTCTGGCCCAAGCAGGAGAGGGCTATCATAGAGATGATGCTTTCTGTGGAGTTAACTATGGTATTTTTCTCTGGCGCCTCAGTATTTTTGCCCCCACGTAACCCTGAGTTCATACTTGTCTGAGAACCAGGTCTTTTGAACTTGTTCATGAAGGAAGGAGAGCAAGGAGAATCCAGGGGAGAAAGAGGGACTTCCTGCTTGCAGCCTCTTCACCCTGACCTTCAATCTCACCCAGGGACCAGTTCAGGAGAAGGAGGGCTAACAGGAGAGTCCCAGCTCTGCTGCATGCAGCCCCAATGTGTGATGCTGAGCAACTTGTTTCCTCTCATTGGACCACACAGTTTCCCTACCTAACAACAAAGCCTTTATAGATCATAGATCCTCAAGAAATTTAAGTTCTGACACCGTGTTGATCAGAAGAAGGAATTCAAGGCAGATAAGGAAGACACTTTCAGCCTGGGGTGATATATGTATTACATTGCCTCTAGAATCCAACCTCCCATCCACAAGGCAGCCAGAGGGGGATCTTTGTATCACACCAATCTGTCTTTAGAATAAAATCTAGACCACTTACCATGGCCTACAGGACCCTGAACAAGCTGGTCCTGGCCTTCCTTTCTCCAGTTACCCCCTCAGTTTCTATTGCTTTCAGCCACAGGAGTCTTTTTGTTCAATGGACAACGTCTCCCCCACCTTTACATTTGTTGCTTCTGCTTAGAATCCCCTTTCATGGCCTTTGGTCACATTGGATCCTTCTTTGCCTCTCAGCTGAACTCAACTAGATCTTGTGTCTTCCACTCCACCTTCCTATTGCTTGTAAATTTGTCTTTGGAGCTGAGCCCCGGTGGCGTAGTGGTTGTGCACGACGGGACTGCGGCCCACTGGGACGGAGGTTCAATTCCAGCAGTGGGACTGGGCCTCCTACTCCCACCACCGGAGAGCAGTGATGCCCAAAACAAAACAAAACAAAGCAAAAGTAAAATTGTCTTTGTTTGTCATCTTTTCTGGCCTCCACAGTACACAGCACACAGTAGGTATTTGTTGGATGAATAAGTTGGAAGGAATAAAAAGTGCTAGTTGAGTGCCTGGCTCAGGACATGGCTCTTTGTAAGTCTCAGCCAATGACAGCTTCTAGGGAGATCCAACATGGCCCCGTGTGGAAGGACCCATCAGGTGAGAATGGTGAAAGTATGAGTGGGGGCAAGGTGAGGTGAAGCAGGGGACAATTAAGGTAGAAAAGAATCCTTGATACTTGGACAAAGAATTTAGACTGCCCCAAACACAATGATTGGAGGTCTTTGCTGGGTCATTCATTGTTACTCTAGTGTTCTGCTGCTGAGAAGTGAGCTTAGACACTCACTCTACACAGAGTGAGGGGGGTTGGCTGGGGCTGGGGGTGGTGTAGGGGCTGGGGTGAGGGAAGGCAGAGAGGAACAGAGAGTCACTCTGGGACGCAGGCCATTTCCATAAGCCTAGAAAGAAAGGGCACAATTGGGAACACAGTTGTTTTCATTGGGACCACACCCTTCCCAGGGACAGAGAATTGGAGCCACTTCAAAGTTGGAAGGCCTGAATTTATCATCTGCTGTCCATCTAGCAGACTTCTGACAGGTTAATTCATACCTGTATTCATCATCTATTTCTTCATCTGTAAACAGGCTGCCATTAGTACTTACCTCAGAGGATCTAAAAGGAAGCCAAACTACTCACCAAGGGACCACACTGAAAGTCTAAAGGTGAGACAGTGTGGTATGGGGGCACTAGACTGCTCCATCCCTGACTGCAGGAAGAGCAATGGGGACCTGTAGGAGGCACGCCCCTTGGTCAGAAATGCTGAGGCCTAAATGGGTATAAATGCTGTTACGTAAGCAGGTTCCGGGATATGGATCCCTGAAAGAAAAGGGAATTGGACTGATGGCTATTTAACAGAGAAATACCCGTCTGTCCTGAGTCAGGATGGCAGACTTGGAACTACGTGTATTTGTATGAATTCCCCCACCCCCCACCCCTTTGGTGTCTATATAAGATAGGCAGAATAAGCAATCCCTAGGAGAAAGCGAGGGGCCCAATGGTGGAGAGGAGTCTGTAGAGGGTGAACAGTGAGCCAATGATGATAGGGACGGGGAATAGCAAGAGTTCTAAAATTGACAGTGAGGGGGTTATAGTGTTCTTGGTCATGTTTGATTAATTGAAATGTATCTGAGTGGAATTACTGATAGGTGAACGATGGGTAGACATGACAGTGGGACAGGAGGAAGGTGAAAAAAAGAGGAAAGAAGAAAGTAAAAATTATATTTAGGTATAAATATATATATAAAGATAAGTGTATTTGTCTTTGTATGTGCATTTATATAAATACAACAAGGAAGCAGATAGACTTTGGGCCTCTACTTACATCTTACTTAAGTACAAGAATGGTTTATTCTTACCTTCCCAACACTATTGCTGAAGACAAAATTGGTGCACAAGTAAATGTGGTGAAGAAAGCTGATGGTGCCTGGCTATACTACAAGCTATAACACCTGGGTCTTCAAGGCTTGAAGTTAAACAAGTGGCCATCTTGCAGGGATAACAGGACCAGATATCAGGCATCAGAAGACCCAAAACAATCACATTGATGTGAACAAGGGAGACTCAAATGGAAACCCAAAGCCCATCTATAGACGATTGGACATCCCCTCATCGAAAGGTCACAAGGAAGGGACCAGCCAACCAGGGTGCAGCGTAGTACCCACAAAACACACAGCATTCCTCTAATTCTTTAATTCAAGTAGACCAGAGCATATATACTGTTACAAATAAGAGCTCTCGACACATGGATTCTAGGACAGATAAATCCCTTAGGAATAGTAATAGGAGTAGCGATACCAGGAGGGTAGGGGGACAGTGGGTGTAGAAAGGGGAAACCGAAAGCAATAATCAATGTGGAAGAAGCACCCCAGCCTATATATCATGGGATGTCAACAGGGATATGTATCAGAAGTTCAAAATCAAGCAATCAAATTAGTATAAAGGAGCATGGACAAAGTGGAGACCCAAACCCCATCTGTAATATAATTGGACAGTTCTTTGCAGAAGGATGATAAATCTTGAGAGCGGTATGGCACTGATGAAACACTTAACTATCCTCTAGCTTTTTAATATTTCCTCCCCTCGCTATTATGGCCTTCCCCCCCCCATTAATCTTGTTAGGCCCATATATGTTAATTTGTATAATTAAAAGCATTTGATGCATGAAAGCCAAGATAGATGACCCTTCAGAAATAGTAATGGGAGTAATGATTCCCAGTGTGTATGGGAAGGAGGGGAATGAGGAGGAGCTGCTAGCAATGGTGACTGTATAGCTCCACTGGAGGGAAATGACTAATAGAATTGCAGGTGAACTGATACATTGGCTGGTATAAGATACAGCAAATAATAATAATAATATATAAAAATAAGGGTTTCTTTGTGAAAAACGATGTATGAGCCCCCAATAAAATGATTAAAAAAAATAAGGGTTTCTGTGAGATAGGGTGGGGAGGGGGGGATAAAGGGGAGCTGATGTCAAAGAATTCAAGAAGAAAGAAAATGTTTTGAAACTGATGGTGGCAGCAATTGTAAGATGATGGATGCTATATCTAGCTGAATTATGGATTGTTATAATATCTGTAGGAGCTCCCAATAAAATGATTTTTTTAAAAAGGTGTAACTGGGGCTGAGCCCCGGTAGCATAGTGGTTGTGTGCGGGATTGCAGCTCACTGGATTGGTGGTTCAAATCCAGCAGCTGCTCTCCAGGAGCAAGGCTGGGCCTCCTCCTCCCACCAGAGGGCAATGGTGCCTCCCCCAAAAAAGACAACAAACAAAAAAGGTATAAATGCTAAAAAAGAAAAGAAAAGAAAACCAAATTCATTGTCTTTAGGTTGAGTCTGATGCATACAACCCTACAGGACAGAGTAAAACTTCCCTATAGGGTTTCCCAGGCTGAAATCTTTATAAAAGCAGGCTACAAAACTGGCCTTCTAGGTGGCAGCCGAACACTAAATTACTGTGTCACTGGGTATTATTTAAAAACAACAACAACAACAAAATACACCTAAATTGGTATTCCATGATGCTCACCTTTCTGATATGATCACTGAAGACAATGTGTGCATAAACAAAAGTGGTGAAGAAAGCTGATGGTGCCCAGTTATCCAAAGATGTAGCATCTGGGGTCTTAAAGGCTTGAAGGTAAACAAGCGGCCATCTAGCTCAGAAGCAACAAAGCCCACATGGAAGAAGCACACCAGCTGTGTGACCTCAAGGTATCGAAGGGATCAGGTATCAGGCATCAAAGAACTAAAGATTTTATCATTATAAATGAGGGGGAATACAGATTGGAGACCCAAAGTCCATCGGTAGGTAAAGTGGCATCCTCTTAAAGAAGGATCTCGGGGAGAAGATGAGCCAGTCAAGGTACCGTGTAGCAACAATGAGATATGCAACTTTCCTTTAGTTCTTAAACACTTCATCCTCCCCCTCCCTCCGCCTCCTCACTATCACGATCCCAGTTCTACCTTACAAATCTGGCTAGACCAGGGGATGTACACTGGTACAGATGGGAGCTGGAAGCAGGGAGAAGTCAGGACAGATGATCCCTTCAAGACCAGTGGTGAGAGTGGTGATACTGGGAGGGTGGAGTAGAAAGGGGGAATCAATTGTAGGGATCTACATACAGGTCCAGACAACAGGGAAGTGGTTGAAGGGGCACATCAGAAAGTGTATGATATGGCAAAATAATGATAATTTATAAATTATCAAGGGCTCATGAGGGTGGAGGAGAGGGGAGGGAGGGAAAATTTGAAGAGCTGATACCAAAGGCTTACGTAGAAGGAGGATGTTTTGAGAATGATGATGGCAACAAATGTACAAATGTGGTTTGCACACAATAGAAGTATATATTGATTGTGATATGATCCCCCAATAAAATGATTCATCCCCCCCCTAAAAAAAAGCCCCTTCAAACTCACTGTCACTAAATCGATGCTGTTTCATAGCGACCGTCTATAGGGCAGGTACAATTGCTTCCATGGTTTCTGAGACAGCAACTGTTTAGGGGAGTTCCAGGAAGCTCCATCTTTCTCCTGTGACATATCTAGTGGTGACCAATGCTTAATCAGTGCTTAGCAATCCAAAGCTTTACTACTGCGCCACCAGGGTCTTATAAAAAATTCACTGCCACCAACGTCGATACCGGCCCACAGAGACCCTAGAGAACAGGGTAGCACTGTCCTTGTGAGTTTCTGAGACTGACTGTTAGGGTAGAAGGCCTTGTCTTTGTCCCTTGGAGAAACTACTGAGCTTGCAGTTAGCAGTCCACCTTGTCACCAGGACCCACCAGGGTCTTACAGCGAGGGTCAATGCCGCCGTGCAGATGAAGGCGTTAGCAGAGTGCCAGACACATCCTGAGCACTCACTCGTAGGAACTGTTACCTTTCATTCAAAAGTCACGAATCCAGAAGCAACATTCCAAGCAGCGAGCATCAAGTGTCGAGAGAACATTTTAGAGGCATGACACAGAAGGCAGCGCTGGATGGCCTCTCAGGGACCCCAGGAAAAGAAAGCAGAGCAGCAGGGGGGGTCAGATCTCCCAGCAAGTGTGCGCTGGGTGCTCAGGGTTGCTATAGGTGTTGCGTTAGAAATAATGTGATCCGGGCTGAGCCCCGGTGGCGTAGTGGTTGTTCCAGCTCTACAGGGGCAAAGGCTGGGTCTCCTACTCCCACCACCAGAGGGCAGTGATGCCCTAAAAACAAAAAGAAAGAAAGAAAAGAAATAATGGGATCCAGTTTCTGGCAGTGGGATGGATGGGTCAGGAGGACCAGGCTGGAACCCAGGAGGCCAGTGGAGCTGCTGTTGGTGTGACTGGTGAGAAGTGATGACTCCAAGTTTAGCACAGTGAAGGAAAGATGAGAATGAGCAAAGAGGGATGGCAGAGCTTCCATTGGGTGGGTATGGGCGAGGGGGGGTGAGAAGGAACAGGAATTTAGTGGGCAGCACAGGGTTTCTCAGCAGAGTGACTGAAGGGATTAGAGAGTCCTAAGTTTGGAGAATGTGTGTGGGTCGTGATGTCAGTAACTTGACTTCTCAGGAAATTGAGAGGCACCTTGAGAAGCCTGCCTTTTTGGCTCGATGCTTAGGAGAGAAACTCTTTCTAAAGTCTTTGAGTGATTGACTCCTCCCTAAAGATGAGACAGCCCCAGATGGCCACCTAGTGCCCACTGGACTTGAAGGAAGAGGTAGTGACCAGGCCTGCAGGGGCCAAAACTAGGCATTCTATTTGGAAGTGGTTTCTCAGAATCCATCAGACGCTTTATGATTTTTTTTTTAAATCCCTTCTCCTCAAAGTGTGGGCAGAGCCATTTTCAGTCTGTGGAATGTTCTGTGTATTCTAGGGCACTGGACGGGACAGGAGCTGGGCACTTTTTCCAATGTAAGAGTCCCCATCTCTCTCTGGCCTCTTTTTTTTTTTTTTTTATGAATGTGGACTGGGAATTGTTATTCCAAAGAAGCCTGGGTCTTACATTACCCAGTCCAGTCCCTCCACTTGGAGAAAATGAGGTCCCAAGAGAAAGGGGATGAGATTTGTCCAAGGTCCAACTGTCCATTAATGTTAGAGCTGGGTCTGGGCCCAGGGCCCCGACTTGCAGCTGCAAGCTCCCCCGTGGGTCTGTGGCGGGCACTCTCCCTGCTGCTTTTGTAG
Organism: Nesogale talazaci; assembly: GCA_004026705.1. NCBI lineage: Eukaryota > Metazoa > Chordata > Mammalia > Afrosoricida > Tenrecidae > Nesogale > Nesogale talazaci. The sequence goes on along the minus strand of PVJH01028879.1, from coordinate 15,389 downwards.
GAGGAAGAGTTGGGCGTGGTGAGCTAATGGCCATTCAGTTCATCACAGAAGCACCTACCTGGATGTCCATAGACCCCGGACTTGAAGGCCCACCCATATCTCTTCTCCCTATCAAAGATGGGTCCACAGACGTGACAGGGGGCTGGGGGGTCAAATGGAAGCGACTGCATTGGTTCCTCCTGTGTGAAGAGAGAGGAGAGCTGCTGTGTGGATGGGCGGAGATACAGTCCACATCAAGGCTCCAGTCGATTGCTGAGCTGAAGAGAAGCCTTTGTCTGTGTTGCCAGGGGAACAAAGTTTCTGCCTCCTTTCCAGGCTCTGATTGGCTTCTGGTGGAGCTTGGGCTTTGGTGAATGGAAGACTGTTTCTGCCTCCATCTTCCATGACACGAGTGGCTAGACTGAGGTGGGGAGCACCTTAGAAGCTACATAACGGTTTCTGGGCTCAACTTTCTCAACGAGACAGTAGCCAAATCCTTTTGTCATTCATCTCAGGCAAGGTTTGCTCCCAGCCCTTCCTTCTCTGAAGTCCAGGAAAGCTGAGTCCCGGTTCTGACACAGCTCCCTCGCCCTCTTGGTCTGGAGTAGGTCCCTTTCTCTTCTTGGATCTCAGCTTGTTTACCTGTCAAAAAAAAAAGAAAAGAAAAGAAATTGGGGTAATTCTGGTCTTTCTACCCTGACGTTTTTAGAGCACTCATCTAACCCCATTGCTTCCTCGAGCATGCTGTCTTATGGTTTCCTAAGGTGCAGGTCAGAATAGGGGGCTGCAACCAGTTCTTCAAATTATTTTGTTTTCATCCCCCTCCCACCCCACCCCTGCCCACCCAAAGCTTATCCTAGAAGCTCTAAATTCTTGTCCTCATTCTGTGCACCTAGAACCAGGTTCAGGATTTAAAACAAAGGAGTAAGAGTTTCTACAGCAGGCTCAGGCTGGGGCAGCCTGCAGAGCAGAGCATGCTGGGATGGGTGTGGGCCGTAAGGAGGGCCCAGGAGCCTCAAGGTACTGTTGGGACCACATGATGGCTAGGTGACCTTGGGAGTGTGGTTCAGCTTCAGTTTCCAGGTCTCTAACACAGGGATCTTAATGCCACCTCACAGGGTTTTGCGAAGGTTGAATGGGATGACATCCCTTGATGTCTACAGGCGACATCAAGTCCCCTTCCCTGTCACCTCTTTAAAGGGGGAGAGGAGTGATATGGGAGGATGTCCTGATTAAGCAGGGGTTCAAGGCTTCAGGACTTGTGATGCCTTTGGTGGGCCTTAGAAATGGCTCATTCCTGACAGTGCCAAAGAGCCAGGAGAAGAAAGTGCTGCTTTGGGCGGGTCATGTTTGAATGGGGGAGGCCATGTGTGAGAGCTAATGTTTGAATAACACTTTTAAGATCCTCCAGGGACCTCAAATGAGGATTTTTCAGATGAGCTGAAAATGGAGCAAAGTAATGAGGCTGAGCTCACTGGCAGGAAAGTGGGCGGCCTAATTGATACTGGCCGTGTTGGGGCGAGCACGCTCAAACCACAGACGGCTCTGGAGAATGACCTTACGTTTGGGAGGGAAGTTGTCCGAGGATCAGGGGACGACGGGGGCCATCTGGCAGTGATTCAGCCTGGCTCTTTTGTTGACTCACTAGACCAAGGGTCACAGTTGGCATCTTAGGTCATTGTCCTCCAGCACTTGGTTTAACCCCATAACCTGGCCTCCCTCACTTCTAGAAGCTAAAAACCACATCCTGGACTTAGCCCCTGGGTGTGGGAAGGGGCAGGGATGGACATTGACCTGGGTCATGAATTGCTGAGAGACCTTCTCTCTTTCACTTGGCATTGCTTGGGGTCAGTGACGAGACAGGCGAAGAGAGGGCAGGAGAAAGGAGGAGAAGAAAAGAGGCTGGTAGGTGCCCATGTCGATGGGGGAATATGTGTCTTGAGTGAATGGAAAAAGGATTCTGGGCCTGCTTGAGTGAGCGCGTACATCAAGGAGGCATAGACTGTCAGAGACAGATCACAAAATGCTGAGGGTTGCGACTCAGAAGAAAGCCAGCGTGTGTGTGTGTGTGTGTACACGTGTGTGACATGTGGCTCCCTGTGAAAACACAAATAGTAGGATTACTGTGTGATTAAGAGCTGGAAGAGAACTGAACACACTAGAAAATTCGGCCCAGACCCTTGTACTTGAAACCTGCTCCCATTGGCCTGGGCCCGGGTCCTGGGGAGGAGGTGGTTGTGGGTCCATTATCGCTCCTCGGAGGGGCTTGGTTTGCATCGTAAGTGCTGGCCCTGGACACACACAGAGGGGCACTCTTTCTGGCTCCTCAGTGGGGAGTGTGTGAGTCCATCGCTGGATCTTTCCGGTGTGCATTACGAATGCAGGCAGGGGCAGGGGAGCAGGACCACATGGGCCACACGACCCAGGCCTCTTCCCTTTGCCTACATGACACACCCCTTCTGCCCGGATCTTGCTACCTCTCTGCGGGCTTGCATTCACCACCCTTCCTTCTCAGTGCATCTGTTCCTCAGGGCTTTGTTGAGATGCTTTATTTATTTCATTATAAAAATTATACAGAGATTCAGGAAAACAGGAGGGGAAAAACGGCCCCCAGTATTCCTGGGTATTGGCCGTGTTTCTGTCCAACTTGCCTTCTTGGTGCTTTTCTTCTTGGGCTATCTTCCCCCACAGTGCGTCTTGGGCAGTTTGCGGAGTCTATTCCTGCCGTCTCAGGGCTGTTCAGGACCATTCTCTCTTCAAGCCCCCCGCCCTGACTCTAAATGGGCAGTGGGAAAGGACGGTGGAGCGGGGCTGCCTGGGTCCGAGGAGGCTCATTGATTAGCCTCCTTAAATGTCTTTCCTCAGCTGTAGAATGGGCATCAGGGGCATGAACTACCTCACAGGGTTTCTAGGAAGTTTTGTGATCTGTGAAAAGGTGGAAGAAGCATTTAAACACCCAAGTCAAGCACTTGACGCGTGTGCTAGGATGACAATGGGGAGTCCTAGAGAGGAGAGGCTGGGCGGTCATCACTGGGTCAATAGGTCCTAGTGACTCAGGAGCTGAGCTAGGCCAGAACCCAGAGTTCCCAGCCTCGAGCTCAACGGTTCTCAACCTGTGGGTAGCGACCCCTCTGGGGAGGTCGAGCGACTCTTTCACAGAGATCCATAACAATAGGGAAATGACAGTTAGGAATATCAATGAAAATAATGTTATGGTTGGGGGGGTTGCCACCACACAAGGAACTGTATAAAAGGGTCGCGGCATTAGGGAGCTTGAGAGCCACTGCTCTAGTTTCTTTCCCGGATGTCAGGCTACCTCTGGGGATGGTATGGCTTATGGGAGTGGGGTCCCTAAGTTAGAGAACATGGTGGAGGGGCCAAGTCGCTGGAAGAGAGCTCTGAGGGACGGGCCTCTCACCCTGACTGCCGCCGAGTCCATTCTGACTGACAGTGGCCCTCTCAAACGGTGTGAAACTGCCCCTGTGCGGTTCTGAGAGCGTGACTCTTTATGGAGGAGAAAGACTCATGTCTCGCCAGAGGGGTGCCTGACAGTTTCCAGTTGCCCACCTTATGCCCGATGCCACCAGGGTCTTTTCTTTTCTTCTGTTTTTTTTTTTTTTTTTTAAGTTCTGTCCATCCTGAGGTGTCTTTCTGGGTTAGAGCTTGGGCCCTCAGCCCAGGCCTCTCCCCCGAGATGCATTCAGAGTCTGCTCTAGTCCCCAGGGGTCTCCCCGCAAGTCCCTCGAGGAAGGAGTTTCATCTGGAGTTTTGATTCTGAAGAGAAGGATGAGCTCCAAGGCTTCTTCCAACATGGTTCGATTCGTTGGCTATCGTTGCTGTAACAAATGATCACAGCCTTCGCAATTTAAAATGACACGATCGATTATCTTAAATTTCCAGAGGTCAGAAGTCTAAAAATAAGTCTTCTAGAGCCCAAATCATGGTGTTGTCTGAGCTGCGCGTTCCTTTGGAGGCTCTAGGGGTGAATCCATCCCCGTGCCTTTCCCAGCTTCTAGAAGCTGCCCACATTACTGGGTTCCTGGCCCGTTCCCAGAAATGACGCACTCCAGCCTCTGCTTCGGTCCCCATATCTCCTTCTCTGATTCTTACTCTCTTTCACTTTAAAGGACCCCTGTGCTGACGGTGAGGTGAACCCCGTCCGGGAATCCAAGTGAACCTTCCCATCTCAGAATTCTTCCTCCAGTTGCATGCACCAAGTAAGTCCCTTTTGCCGCAAAGTAACATATTCACAGGTTCTGAGGACTGGGATGTAGATGTCTCTGGGATAGGGTTGGTGACCAATGCCAAGGATTTCCACGAGTGAGTGGGTTCTCATGTTGCTGGAATTGTGCTGCTAATGTCCAAGGTGGAGGCAAGGCTCGGGAAACCCATGCTTAAGGTGCTGTGTTTTCAGACGGACAAAAGTGTCATCAGTCTCCATCCTAGCGGGCTTGAGGGAGGATAGTGCAACAAAGGGGTTTTAAATCAGGGATCAGAACTTCTGGTCGTTAGGGTTAGGACTGCTGGGTGTGGGACCCTGCCGCAGAAAACCAAGTAGTCCTTCGCATCCCACCATAACTACTGTGTGTGCATAGAAATAACCGTTAGATATGCGTGCATTCAAGAGCCCTGATGATGCCATGGTTATGAGTTGGTCTGTGAGCCGCAGGGTTGGCAGTTCGAAACTGCCAGCAGCTGTTCAGGAGAAAGAAATCCACAGGGGTGGCCCTGCGCTGGCAAGGAGTTTGTTATGTGTGCACTCATCAGCGTCCCTACATGAATACTCTTGGAGGGACCAAGGGACGACTCTTAAAACAGGCCCTTTCTGTTCTTGTTCGGAGCAAAATAATTACACAAGTGACTAATTTTATCCCTAATCCCGTAATTACTTTATTATGTAGCCGGTGAGAGGGCCCGGAGCTGTGCCTCATTGTCACTTTGGCTGCTGGCCCAGTTGGTCCGGTCAGTTGGCATAGAACTCCGCCCTGCTGCTGGCCTGGGAAACCATGATAGCCAGATGGCTCTGATTCCACTCTGGCCTAGACCAGCTATACTTTGGTATTTGGGTGTGAAAGACCATCTTCCTTGTCTAATCCATGCACAAATACAACTGTCTGGAGAGTTAGGGCTTATGCTTCTGAAATTAAGTCAGAAAGAATCTAGAGATTTGGGTTGTAATTCAGCTCTTTCAACTTGCTCCATGATTTTTAGCAAGTCACTTCGCTCTGGGCCTCAGTTCTCTTACCTGTAAAATGGGGCATTAGCCAGCATGAACACTCCATGATTCTGTGAGGGGAGCTTGCTGGCAACATACTCCATTCATAGCATGGAAGATAAGAGCAATGACATATTGAGAGACAACAGTTTTATTGAGTGCTTGACATGTTTATGTTTTTTCCTTTTTTTTTTTTTTTTGGTTTTTCACTCAGTCCTCAGATGACTCTATGGCATAGTTTTTGCTGAGGAGGAGTGTGAAGCAGTGACTGGTAAAATGAGTCATCCCACAGGAAATGGCGACTGGGGCTGGACTAAAAGTCAAACTCAACCTCTGCCCTCCATTGTTTCTAGTGTGTAAACAAATAAAAGGGTAGGGATTTGAACCCAGGCCTGTCTTTGCCACCTCCCAAAGCAGGCTTGCAATTTGAATATGTGTATTTAAATTTGACATAACAAAAAATGGACCAAAAAATATCTCTGCCTAACTCATAACGACCCTTTGGGGCAGAGTAGAACTCCTGTGGGTTTCTGAGGCTGTTAATCCTTTTTTTTTTTTTTTTTAAATCATGTTATTGGGGATTATACAAATCTTTTTTGTGTGTGTGGCATCACTGCCGTGGTGGAAGTAGGAAGCCCAGCCTTGCTCCTGGAGAGCTGCTGCTGGATTTGAACTGTCAACCCTGTGGGCTGCAGTCCCGCACACAATCACTATGCCACCAGGGCTCAGCCTATACAAATCTTATCACGATCCATGCATCCATCCATTGTGTCAAGCACATTTGTTGCTGTCATCATTCTCAAAATATGTGCTTTCTACTTGAGCCCTTGGTATCATCCTCTCAATTTTTTCCTCCCCCCCCCCTCATGAATCCTTGATAATTTATAAATTACTATTATTCTTTCATGTTGTCAATTGGCCGATGTCTCCCTTCACACCCTTTGCTGTGTCTGTCCCCCAAAGAGGGGGCTACATGTAGATCCTTGTGATTGATTACTCCTTTCTCCCCCCACCTTTTCCTTACCTCCATGTATGGCTACTCTCACGATTGGTCTGGAGGGGTGTATCTGTCGCGGATTCCCTGTTTCCAGCTCGGATCTGTACCAGTGCACATCCTCTGGTCTAACCGGATTTGTAAGGTAGAATTGGGATCATGACAGTGGAGCAGGAGTATCATTAAAGAGCTAGAAGAAAGTTGTATGTTTCATCGGTGCTATACAGCACCCTGACTGGCTTGCCTCCCTCCTGAGACACTTCTGTGAGGGGATGTGCAGTTACTTACAGATGGGCTTTGGGTCTCCATTCTGTACTCGCCTCATTCACAATGATAGGATTTTTTTGGTTTTTTGATGCCTGATTCCTTCAACACCTCATGATCACACATGCCGGAGTGCTTCTTCCATGTGGGCTTTGTTGCTTCTGAACTAGATGGCTACTTGTTTATCTTCAAACCTTTAAGACCCCAGATGCTGTATCTTTTGATAGCTGAGCACCATCAGCTTTCTTCACCCCATTTGCTTATGCACCCACTTTGTCTTCAGTGATCTTACCTGGAAGGTGAGCAGCATGGAATGTGTGTTATTCCAGGTAGACTAGAGAAACGGATTCATAAACACACATATGTGTATAAGAAAGAGATTTATATACAAGAGCAATTGAACATTGAAAAAACATCCCAGCCTAGTCCAGCCCAACATCATAAGTCTGATATTAGCTGTTATGTCCAATCCCAATCTATAAGTCCTCTTCAGACTCACGAAGCACATACAGTGACACCAGGACAATCATAGGACAGTGAGTGGAGAATCTTGTGTATCCAGTGGCAGTGGAAGCATCTCAGTACTGGCAGGGGTCTCCTAGTCGCTCTTCCAGCTTCCAGGGCTCAGGGTCTATCATCATGCTGCCAAATATCTCATCAGCTGCAATGTCTCCCAGGGAGTGAGCAGAGCGATAGTGTCACCTGCCTCCAAGAAGGAATGACCACATTTCCCAAAATTCTCGGGAGAAGGCCATGCCACACAGAGGACTCATTGGCTAGACTCCACCCCTCCACTCTTAATCCTGAAATTGATACCAGATTAGGAACCTGCCACAGAATGCCAGGTTAACAGAACAAAGTGTTCTTGTATTGAGGGAGTACTTGCATAGAGGCCCAATGTTCATCTGCTACCTTAATACTAAAATTTCAAATATATGTACATAAATCTATTTCCCCATTTTCATATACAGATGTATTTACATACATATATATGCTTATATTTAGACCTTTATAAATGCCCTTTGCATCCTAGTTCTTTCCGCTTGTCTCACCATCATGTTCAGTCTTCATTTGGGTTTCAGTAGTTTCTCTTGGTTACATTATCCTTGATCAAGCCCTACCAGGCATCCTATACTCTTCTCACCATTGATTTTAGATCAGTTGTTGTTCCCTTGCCCCCTGGATTTGTTAACCCAACTTCCTTTCCACCCACCCTACTCCCTCCTCCTCTCCCATGTCCCTCCTTCCCTCCAATAGTAGGTCTGTTATTTTCTCCTCCAGATTGTTTATCCCACCTATCTTATCTAGATAGATCTGCATAGATAATAATATAATAATATGCACAAAAACAAGACAGAGCAAAACAAAACAACAAAAGAAAACAACAACAACAAAATCAATGACAAAAGAAGAAAAGCCTATAAATAGTTGAGGAGTTTTTTGTTTAAGGAGTGTTTTCTGGTTGCGTCTGGTGGGGTGCCATGGCCTGGCCCCACAGTCTACTTCTGGTACTCCCTGGGGACTTCCTTGCTCAGCTCCCCTTGCTGTTCTGTTGCACGCCCTTAGTATTTTGCCTCAGTGTGGTGGGGTCAGATCTGAAGTAATTCCCACACTGTGTCTCCAGTGTTGTCTCTGAGTTCTAAGTTACCTTCTGCAGAAGGGATCAACCATGATACAGCCTGTGAGTGGGGCCCACTGGCTGTAACTGTCATGCCACGCCCATGAAAGCAGGGTCAGACTCAGCATCTGCCACCGAACTGAGAACAGAGTGGAGGGAGGGGGTCATTTCTAGGCTGTCTCTGCTGTTTGGAACAAGGTTGCTGCCAAGCCTAAGCTCATTTATCTCCCTCAGAAATGGGCCTGGCCCCTGGGTCGCTCCAAAGACTGGACCAGACTCAGCAAGGCACCTGCAACCATGGCCAAGTCCTATAGGGGCTGGTGGGGCTGCCTAGAGATCTAAGCATACTGAATAACAACAGAAGCTGCTGTGTATGTTTTACTGTATGCAATACATGTTTCTTGCAATGTTGTCTTAAGTTGTCTTAGCACCACATGAGGCAGGTGCTATGATTTTCCCTGTTTTACAGTTAAGTCAACCAAGGCTCAGAAGATGAAGCAACTTTCTCCAGATCCCTAGGGAGAATTAGAGATTTATGAGCCAATGGTCTCAGCCTGGGTTCGGATATCATGTGGGCTAGAAGCATGAACTGGTTTTGAATCTCTCCCCTTTGCTCATGGCCTGTATTTCCTTGGCCAACCTACCTTACCTATCTGAGCTTCACTTTTTCTTCATTAAATAAGTACATTAATACTTGCCTGGTGGGATTATTTTGAAGATTGGAGAGATGGGGGCGGGGGCCGCCAACTTGGTCATTTGATACACTCATTAAGCTAATGTGCTACATTCTTATTTGGCGGCGTGTGAGGTGGGTTGTTTACAAGCTTGTAAGCAGCCATCTGAGATACGACTATTGGTTTCTGTGGATCTGGAGTACTAGAGAAACTAAAGACTCATAGAAGAATTGGGTCTGCAGGGCTGAGTCCACACGAACCATGGACCTCATGGACTTTGAGAGAAGTAGCCTGGCTCCCATTACTGACTGTCTTGGCCAGGAATGCAGCAGATGTTTCCCGGACAGAATGGGAGAAATGTAGAACAAAACTCAAGTTCCTTGAGAGAGAGAGAAAAGACCAGACTTACCCCTGAGACTGTGACCCTAGGATGCCCTTTAAACTTGGACTGCAAACCACTCCTGGTGGTCACCAAAAAGCAGCGTGACTCACAAAATGAATTCCATAAGTATCGTGTCCCCTAAACAATCATTTGTATGAGACCGAGGAGCCAGCAGAAAACAAAAGAAATACACTGTCTAAGTGATCCTGTACAACAGAGAGAACTGCCTTTTTGGGTTTCCAAGACTTTTAAGTCTTTTTTTTTTTTTTGGAGGTGGGGGGGGGGCATCACTGCTCTCCGGTGGTGGGAGTAGGAGGCCCAGCCCCACTGCTGGAATTGAACCTCCGTCCCAGTGGGCCGCAGTCCCGCGCACAACCACTATGCCACCGGGGCTCAGCCCTGACTTTTAAATCTTTACGGGGCAAACATTCTCATCTTTGTCCCTTGGTGTAACTGGTGACTTAGAGCTGCTGACCTTAGGGTGAGCAGCTCAGTGGGTCTGTAGCCCACTGTACCTCCAGGGCGCCTTGAAGAATCCAGATGCAAAGTGTTAAAGGAGAACCTAATTTGTGATGTATATTTTCTCCCAAATCACCATAAAACGTATTTACTTTTAAAGCTTACTGGGATGATGTGGGCACAGCATGTGGTGGGGTGGTCAGTTCAGGCCTTTTATTATTTATTCTCTTCTCTACTTCAGACCCGAAGTTCCTGCCACCCAGGTGCACTCCCTGCCACTAGCTCAGCACCTCTGCACATACTCTTCATTCTTCTGGGGAAGGTGCCATTTCCACTGTTTCCTGTAGATGTAAACTCAATGTGTACTTGCACTTTAACCATTTATTCCCTTGAAGATTCTGGGGAGAGGAAGAGAGGTGAAGCTAGGCTCTCCCACACATCTGTGCTTCAGAGATCATTCGAGAACAGTGTTGGTGGTTCAGTGGTACATGGTTAGCTGCCTTCTCAAATTTATTAGAGGAGCCTCTGTGGAGGCAGGCCTGAGGGGAAAGATGAGGGCCCTGAGCACCCTGCAGATACTACAGATCTGTGCTGAAAACGTCATCTCTTTATGCTTGGCAGCTTTGGGTGTGTGTGTGAAATGTACGTCTTCCCATCGGTTCACCCTATTATTGTGGGGATCGACTTTTACAAAAACCCCAAACTCTCCTCATAGCACGAACCCTAGGACAGGGTAGAACTGCCCCTGTGGTTTCCAAGACTGTGACTCTTGACAGGAGTAGAAAGCCCCTGTCTTTCTCCCATGGAGCAACTGGTGGTTTCGAACTACTGACCTCGAAGTTAGCAACTCAATCCATAACCACCAGCGCTCATTATTTTTCCAGTTTTTCAGTTCCTATTTACTTTGCTTCTTGGTCTTTTGTTCTGTTTCTGTTTTCTACCTAACACTTTTTTAGAAAGCTACTATTTATGATTGATGGATCCTTACCATATGCCAAGAATTAGTTAAGCATCTCATGTATAATTCCATCCATACAGCCACCCTGGATGGTAGATAGGATTTTCTTCAATACGCAGACCCAGAGAGATTAAATGGCTTGCTCGGGTTTTTTTAGCAGGGATTTGGGGGTTGTTTGAACTGGAGCTTCAGGGTTCCCTAAACCCTGCACTTAACCATTATGCTGCATTGCCTCCTAGTGGTCTTTCTCCAGCCTTAAGTTTCTGCCTCTCGTATTGCTAAGGAGTCCTGGTGGCACGGTGGTTAAATTGCTCGGTCCATGGCTTGAACTTGCCAGTTTCTCCACAGGAGAAAGAAAGATGCATCAGTCATGATAGTCTGCTTCTGTGAGGATTGTGATCTGAGTGATCCTGTGGGGGCAGTTCTGCTTTGTCCTTTAGGGCAGGGCAGTATGCGTTGGATTCAACTCAATGGCAGTGGGTTTGGGTTGTGCTGCTTCTCTCTCATCAGGCCCACATTTTCGTTCTGTCTCTGGCTTGTGTGTGTTCCCTCTCACTGGAAACTTTGAGTAACTTGGGTAAAGACCCTCTGAGGACGAGGAAGTTTTTTGTAAGTTGGGAATCTACAGTGCCAGGCCTGTAATTTGCTTTCTAATCATAGTTCACTGGATTTATAGCTGCCTCTCTTCCAGCAACTGACAGGATCCCATTCTGCTTCATGTGGTGATCGTCTTGTGGATTCACAGAGACTCAGCCTAAAAGGGTTAGTCAGTCCCCCAAGGACAGGGACACTGTCACCCCCAGGAGGCACAGTGTTGGCAGGATGAGGGCCTGGCAGGCCTGATTGGGCTTCTTCTTGCGTGCAGATTTCCTGTTAACATCTCAGAGGCAGAACATGTGATAAAAAATGGGAGACAGAGAGAGTTGGTGAATTGTGTTCCAGCAGCCCTGCCCTTTCCTGACCTTCAGAATTGTCTGAGCTAAATCTCCCTGAGTTGGGGTGACTTGACTGATTTTCTGAGTGTAAGCCAGACTTGAAATATGCCCACTCATCTGCTATCTTTCTACCCTGCTTTCTTTTAATCTTTTTATCATTGAAAAATTTAAACATCCCAAGCAACAGGACAATGTCATCAACTTCCCTGAGCCCACTGCCAGGCTTATTTTCAATGTATAGTCAAGGCCCATCTATGTAGCCATGCGGAAGTTTCAGCGGTTCATGAAGCACAGGACCAGCTCGCTGTGCTATATATAATAATTAATAACTAAATAGATGCTGGCTTGTTACAAAGCCCTTTCCCTCTCTGGGACTGTTTCCCCATCTGTGTCATAAGGGAGGGTGGGGGTGGGTTGGGGGCTGGTCAGGGCGGTTCCAGCTCATAATGACCCTACGTAGAGCAGAACCCAACACTGCCCGGTCGTCTGCCACCCGCAGACTTGTTGCTGGCTTGGACCCCACTCTTGTAGCCATGATGTCGATCCATCGCATTGGGGGGTCTTCCTCTTTTTCACTGCTTTCTACCTTCTCAAGCACAATGTTCTTTCCCAGAGCCTGGTCTTCCCTGGTTATATATCCCAAATACAGAAGACAAGTCTTGCCACCCTTGCCTTTAGGGAACATTCGGACTGCACCTCTTCCAAGGTAGATTGGTGTGTCCTCGTAGCAATCGATGATACTGGCAATAGTTTTCACCGACACCGTAATTCAAACGCGTGACTCCTCCTCTAGTCTCCCTTCTTTATTGTTCAGCTTCCACAGGCACGTGATATGATTAGAAGCACTCTGCCTTGCGTCAGGCACCCCTTAGTCCTCAAAGTGACATCTTTGCACGTGAACACTTCAGAGCGGCCCTGGGCGGCAGGGTTGGTCAAGGGAATACTGTTGTGTGATTTCTGGATGGCTGCCTGCTGCTTCCATGAGTGTCGATTATGGATACAAGTCAAATGAAGTTCTTGAAAAGTGCAATCTTTTTTCTGTTTAGCGTGATGCCGTCTTTTGGTTTAGTGAAGGTTTTTTTTTTTTTCCCATTGAGTTGTCGTTCATACTGAAGGCTGCAGTGTTTGATCTTCATCAGTGTTTTGAGTCCCTTTGTGTCATATGCATAGTGTAGGTTGTTAATAAGGCTTCTTTCAATCTTGATAGTTCATTCTCATCATGCAGTCCAGTTTCTCAGATTGCTTGCTCAGCCTCCAGATTGAATAAGTTTGGTGAAAGGATATAAGCTTGACATATTCCTTCTTGATTTCAAATCATGTGGTATCCTTTTGTTTTTATCAAATAACTGCCTGTTGGCATAATTAAATGTTCTGGCATTCCTAATTGTGGTAGTTGCCTCATTTCATGTCAACTTGAAAAATAGATCTAGGGGTGGAGTTTAGCTTATCAGTCAGGTCATAGCCTGATGATGCCTCCTTGCGGCCATGACCTTCTCGTGAGGACTCTAGGAACTTCCTCTCGTTCTCCCTGGAGATGGCCACACTCTCTCTACTTTACTTTCCTGCTATTGAGACACTCAGAAAGTTGAAGGAACCACATGGAGACCCATGCCAACGCTGAGATGCTTCTACTGCCACTGGATCCACAAGGCTTTTCACCCACTAGCCTTTGATCTTCCCGCATTTGACATTGGTGCATATGCTGCATGAGTCTGAAGAGTAATCTATAGACTAGGATCAGACATACGGGATAATATCGGACTTACGGGCTTGATCTGGACTGGGCGGGGATGTGTTATCAATATAAAATTGCTCTTCGATATAAAGTTCTTACATACATATGGGTGTCCCTGGATTTGTTTCTCTAGTCAGCCTAGACTAACACACCATCCTTCACAATGTTATCCATAGTTGGTTATGATACACATAGAGCAGCGGTTCTCAACCCGTGTGTTGTGACCCCTTTCGGAGTCGAACAGCTCTTTTGCAGGGGTCTCCCAATTCATAACAGTAGCAAACTTATAGTTATGAAATAGCAAGGAAGATAATTTTATGGTTGGGGGTCACCCCAACATGAGAAACTGTGTTAAAGGGTTGTGGCGTTAGGAAGGTTGAGAACCACTGACATCGAGGAGTGAAGCCTTTGCATCGTAATAAGGTCCATGTACATCTTTCTGGTATTCCTTGCTTTCAGATAAGATCCATCTGATGTCAGTAATAGTATCCTTTATTCCGTAGCCTCTCCCGAATTTCTGGAAGCTTCTTGACAACGTCCTGCCGCAACTGTTTTTGAATTGTCTTCAGCAAAATTTTATTTCCATGTGGTATCAGTCAGTTGAGCAGGTAGCTGTAAAAAATTCTTGAAAGCTTCTAGCGCCGCATCAGCTTTTTGAAACAGTTTGATTGGTATTCTGTCAATTCCTAGAGCCTTGGTTTTCACCAACGCCTGCAGCACAGTTTAGGCTTTCTCCTTCAATGCCATTGGTTCCTGACCAGATACCACCTCTCGAATGGCAGAATATCGATACGTTCTGTTTGGTACCGTGACTGTGTTTGTTCCATCTGCTTTTGATGCTTCCTGCATCGTTCAGTATTTCGTGCATTGAATCTTTCAATATTACAATTCATAACTACATTTTTTTGTTTGTTTAGTTCTTCCATTGAAGATATGCTCAACGTGTTAGTTCCCTTTGGTTTTTCTACATCAGGTCTTTACACATTTCATTATAATGCTTGACTTTGTGTTCTCAAGTTGCCCTTTGACATTTTCTCTTCAGCTTTTTTTTTTTTTAACTTCATTATTGCTTCCTTGTGCATTATCTAAGTACAAGAGAACGTTTCCGTGAGTGAAATGGAGTCAGTTATTCCATCTGGCCATTCTAGCCTTAGTCTCTTTTGTGATGTCCTATAAATTCTAACCCGTAGGCCTGTGGTTATAATCTCATTGTGCAGGGAGTTTGCTTATGCTGACAGGATTCCACTAGAGGGTGCGCCTCACATCACCACCCTGTTTCCTTGGGGGGTATGCCTTCATCAAAGCCATCTGCTTGTGACCTCGTCCTCCTGACTGATGCAGCCCTGGTGGTATAGTGGTTACACATTGGGCTGTGATCCGCATGATATGGTCGGCAGTTTGAAACCACCAGCAACTCAGAGAGAGAGAGAGAGAAAGAAAGAGAGGGAGAGAGAGAGAAAGAGAGGGAGAGAGAGAGAGAGAGAGAGAGAGAGAGAGAGAGACTTGGCTTTCTATTTTTGTCAACGGTTACAGTCATTGGCAGTGGGCTTTCTTCCTGACTAAGTATTCAAAGAAGCAAGACCTGCTTTGATTTTCACGATTCTGTGGTTGCATTTGGCTTGCCTCTCATGACCTTTGGTTCTTGAGATTTGAGTTGTGAAAGGATCTGATTTGATTTCACCAGCTTTCACTGCCTTGTGGAGGACGAGAGTCTTCCAGAGGAACACCTGGATTTCAGATTTGGCCGTTAGTAGCATTCTACTACTTAAGCCATTTCCTTAATGCTTCCTGAATCTGTGTCAGTCCTTCCAGTGAATTGCAGAATATGCTCAACAGTGGTTGATATCAGGGGTTAATCGAGTGGTATAGCATTTTAGAAAAGTTGGACATTTAGGACATCTTTAATCTTCACCTTCTTGGGACTAGTCCAGTATTAATTTTTCTTTTTTTTCTTGCATCACTGCCCTGATGGGAGTAGAAGACCCAGCCTTGCTCCTGGAGAGCTGCTGCTGGATTTGAACCATCAACCCTGTGGGCCACAGCCCCCCACACAACCACTGTGTCACGAGGGCTCAGCAAAAAAATCACACTCACTGGTGGTTCAAATCCAGCAGCAGCTCTCTAGGAGCAAGACTGGGTCTCCCACTCCCATCAGAGGGCAGTGATGCCCCCCCCC
>PVJH01028878.1:0-26768 GCA_004026705.1 Nesogale talazaci | reverse complement strand
CCATCTAGTTAGATCCCCAGAGGAAACAGCTGTTAGGACATCACTCAGGGACCTCGGTTCACATGACACCAACAAGGTAAAGACAGGACAGAGTGCTGTTCCCAAGCAACTTCCAAAGAAGCATGCAGAGTCTTTTTTTCCGGAACGTTACATGAAAAATCCACCATCTACATGGAAAATGAGGAGTTTAGGCCTTCTGCTTTTTGGCCAATGCCCAAGAGTTTAAAGGCTACAGTGGAACCCTGAACGAGTGAGAAAGACCACATTAATAAGAAATACATCGACTCTGAGAATTCAACTTTCTTAAAAATAACCACAAAAGAATAAAGGATACAAAAGCATCTCTCAAGCAGGAGCATGGGTGAGCCATCCCCTGGGTGTCATGGTTAAGGGGATGGCTGGTAAATGGAAGTTCACCAGGGCAAACCCACCAGCCTACCCACCCCACCCCCCTCCCACCCCCCACCCCGGGGAGAGAGATAGAGGGGTCTACTGCTGTAGAGATCACAGCTTGGGAAACCCTGCTATTCAGTTCTACTCAGCCCTAACAGGTCGCTGTGAAACTGTTGGGTTTTCTGGTTCCGGCTGGTGGCCAGTTTATCTGGAGGCAATGGGCTGGGACATACGGAAGGAGAGGAGGTGGGCTTCAGCCGCAGCACCGCTGGCTCCAGGTTGCAGTGCATGACCCCAGGGTTTAAAGATTCAGTCTGGGGAACACAAAGAACACATCTTTTCCCTTTAGAAAATGGAATGGCTAAGCCTGCTGGTTGGTTTTTGTCTAGTCTGAGTAGAATAGAGAAACACATCCATAGCCACTCATATCTGAGTAAGAAGGAGGTTTATATACAAGAGCAATTGAACATCGAGGAAACATCCCAACTCAGTCTAGTCTAAGTTCATAAGTCTGATATTAGCCCATATGTTTGATACCAGTCTATAAAGTCCTCTTCAGACTCATGAAGCACATGCAATGACACAAGGATAATCACAGACCAGTGGGTGCAGAGTCTTATGTGTCCAGTGGTGGTAGAAGCATCTCAGTGCTAGCAGGGGCCTCTCTGTGACTTCTCAAGCATTTCAGCACTGACAGGAGTCTCTTAAGTGGCTTTTCCAACTTCAGAGGTCGGATTCCATCAGGGTAAGCCCATGTGACTTCTTCCCTGGGATGTCTCACAGGGATTCAGGCTTGTGTGTTGTCAGTAGAGCGTCTGCAAGGGACTGAGTCGTAAGTCTTTCACTTCCAATGGGAAATACCATGAGATTTCCCAGAATTCTCAGAGGAGAAAGTAATGCCTACATAGCGGTCTCATTGGCTATCTCCAGATTGGCAGGCTAGACTCCATCCCTCAAACTGACACCAGAGTTCATGACTGCCACAGTTTTTTAGGTGGATTTAACCAGCAAACTAACAGCTGTGGAAGTCAACACTGATTGCCATTGAGTTGAGTCCGACTCATAACAGACCCTACGAGACAGGGTAAAGCAACCCCGGTGGATTTCTGAGACAGCAAATCTTTATGCGAGTAGAAAGCGTCCCGTCTTTCTCCCCAGGAGTGCCCAGCGGCTTCGCACGGCCGGCCTGTTCGCTAGCAGCCCAGCACGTAGCCCATTTCATCCTCAGAGCTCCGACTGAAAGTAGACAGCCAGCCCTTTGATTCTGAAGTGAGATAGCTGCAAGTTGGGCGGCAATCCGAGTGGTTGGCGGTTCGAAACCACCAGCGGCTCTGTGGGGGAAAGACTGGGCTTTGTACTCCTGTAACAGACTCGGAAACCCACAGGGGTCATGCTGAGTGAGCAGTGAGTTTTTTTTCCTTTAACTATTCCAAGGTCCCTTAGGTAAATTCGCACAGCCAACTATCCAGTCAGCAGCATAACCATTTATCCTACCCAAGACCAACCAGTCTCATATCTGTACAGTAGATTCAGAATAAGCTTTTATACTTCAAGGGTGCTACCTTAAGGTATAACCCTTCCTCCCCAACCCCCCCCCCCCCCCCAATTCTTTGCCTTCAAGCCAATACTGATTCATTGAAAGCCGATAGGGCAAAAGGAAACCATGTGGGTTTCCAAGACTATAAATCTATCCAGGAATAGAAGCCTCATCCTTCTTCAACAGGGCAGCTGTTGGTTTCAAACTGCTGCCTTTGATGTGAGGGAGCCGCCTAACATGTATCCATCATACCGCCAGGGCTCTTTTGAGGTACCAGCAAATGAACAAAAAAATCCCCCAACTCCCTACCCTAAAGTCAATGCCAAGTCAGAGCGACCCTCTGGGACAGGGCAGGTCTGCTCCAGTGGGCGTCTAAGACTTTAACTCTTCAGGGGAGTAGAAAGCCTCGCATTTCTCCTTTGGAGCAGCTGGTGATTTTAGAACTGTGGACCTTGTGGTTAGCAGCCCAACATGTAATCAGTCCCCTCCAGAGCTCCTTCCTTTGAGGTACAGGCTGGAGAAACACAATAAACGAAGAGAAAGGCCTGCGGCAGTGCTTGCTAATGAACACACGATCGTTTTCCAAATGCACATTAAAAAGCTCTTGAAAGCACATTAAGAACAAAAATGCAATGGAAAAAAAGTGTGACTTGGCATGGTGGTGATACAGTACTCCTGAAAATAGAGAAACTGCGTAATACGGAATGTGGTGGCACGTGGTGAAAGAAACATGTCCTGTATCTAGATGAGTTCAAAGAGAAACAAACAAACAAAAAAGGCTGCGAGTGTGTGGTGTAGAAAAGCTAAGGTGACGATGCTAACCTGTGCTCATGATAAAATCAGGAATGAGAGGGAAGATGAGGCAGAAGCAGCTGGAGAACTACCTCCTCCAAAGCGGTCATGCAAACCCTGCAGATCAAAACGGACTGCTTTACCGATGGCCTGGGCACCAGAGCAGCCCGGGAACAGGCAATGTCTAGCACCACGTACCTGAGATCAAGGTGAGCTGGGGGCTGACTCAATACCCACCGCAGCCTTAGCCAGCGCCACCACCTCTTCCAGCCGCAGCTGCTGCCACCGCCTCCACCACCGCCTATGCCAAGTACCCTACACTAATCTCAGGCAGCACCAGCTACTCCAAAGGTGCTGTGATGGGTCCACCGCTGCCCACTGACCGACTGGTCAGTTGTTGGAACTCACCCAGCCAGGCCACGGCGGAAAGACCTGGCCCTCGGCGTCCTTCATCAAGGTTTGCTGCCTGTAGAAGCCATATGGGCCAGGGGTGGCGATGACGTTGTATGTTGACACCACCGTACCTGTGTGCAGGTAGGAGCGGTGGGGGTCCTAAAAGGCTGCCACCCTATCAGACAGTACCTTATGTGGTGGTGATACCACCACCCCCAAACATAAAATCATTTTCGTTGCTACTTCATCAGTGTCATGAATCCGGTGACCCCTGTGAAAGGGTTGTTTGACCCCCCAAAGGGGTCGCGACCCACAGGTTGAGACCAGCAGTCCCAAGGGGTGTGGGCGTTTTAGAAGAGAAAAACGGGAAACTTTGTCTTTCGGCCCCCTTCGCCCTCCCTGCTTGTTGGGACTTTGTGTGTACCCCAAGGCCTGGCCCAGTGGGGCGGCTGAGAGCCAGCCTGGGAGGTGCTGGGAGCCTGCCGTGTTCCCAACGACCTTGGCTCCACTCCCCTCTGAACGCACAGGACTGGGATCTATCTCCCTGGCCCCAGCTTCACCTCTCTGCATCACCGGGGAGCCCCAAGTGCCATCGGCGCTCTGGTCTTGAATTGAGCTGGGCTGGGATGTCTTCTTCGTGGAGAATTCCTTCTAGATAGAAAGCGCCTTGGTGTACATGTGTCCCAGTGGCTTTGCTTCTCTAGGAAACCCAGCTTGACCCGTGAGTTGTTCTCTGTCACATGGGGTTTCTGTGGGTTCCAATAGACTGGCACCCACCACACAGGCCGTGAGCCCTGGAGGTGCGGTATGTAAATGCCCTGGCGGCCACGAGTCACTGCACAGGACAAAGAGGCGGCAGCTCTGCTCAGTCTCCCAGTGTTGTGACTCATGGCAATTCCATGGTGCAGAGTAGACCTGTCCCAGAGGTACCCTCGGCTGTAAAACTCACCGGATATGCGATACCCGAAGTCTTTCTGTCTTGGAGGCACTGGGTAGTGTTGAACCGTCAACTTTCTGGACAGAAGTCCTTGCCCCTAACAAGCTAGAAAAATCCAAAGAATACTTTCTAGGGTGGGTCTTAAAGCCAGGGGCAGACTCTTAGAAGCCATCCACACTGAGAGTTACAGACTGGTTCCCTGTGGAGGAAGATCCTTGGAGCTAGAGTCCCTGTATATCCTTGGGGCTAGACTCCCTGTCTAGTGTGTACTAATCAGAAACTTTTGGGTTATGGCTAAGACAGTAGGGTTTGGAAAAGATATACTAGGGCTTAAAAAAAATGGAATGAAAACATCTTGGAATTTTCCCACAAGCTTTTGTGAAACCCCCTTGTACTTCAAAAGCTCCCATACAATTCTAGACAAGAATTTAGGAACACCTAAATTTAGTCTTTTGACCTGCAACCAAGTTGCTGTGGCCCGTCTCCTGCTCCTTCAGGATTTAGACTTGCGGGTGCCGGCTGCATGCCTCAGCCAGTGTGTCATGGAGTGCTCTCCCGAATTCCTGAGGGTTTGCATCTAGAGCTGCCTGGAATTGTAAAAGGGAGGAAAAATTCATCCTGCCCCCACCCTATGACTACATAACACCCTTTTCAATGCATCTGGGACACCCTTGCCTCAGGGCCAGTGAGAAAGAATGTCTAAAGAGCAGTGTCCTGTCTTCAGGGAAATCAGGGTGATTAGAAAGTTTCCTATTTAATCATCATCTCCCCTTGCAGCCAGCTATGAATGGCTGCAGGCAAAAAGGGGGTAGCAGCATTCATGAAGAAAATCACAGATTTTATTCATGAGGGATGCCAACTGCCACAGCAGGGGACAAGGCCATAGGGGATGGGTGAGAGGGAGTGGACGGTGGTCTCAAAAGACCCACACCTTTTACAAGCGTTCTCAAAGGCAGAAGGTGCTGGGGGGAGCCATGCTGAATGCCAAAAGGGATCCGGCAGCCCTGACTGGGTGTGCAGGCCTCAGGCTTTTCCTCACTTTCTCTGCAGGCAACAAAATCAGCACAGCTATGACCAGACCAGGGGCCCTAGTGGCAGAGTGGATACTCATTGGGCTGCTAACTGCAAGGTCAGCAGCTTGAAACCATCGGCTGCTCGGTGGGAGCACGACTGGGCTTTCTACTCCCATAGAGTTACAGTCTCTGGAAACTCAAGGAGGGAGTTCTGCCCTGTCCTGTGTGGCTGCCGTGAGTGAACACTGAGGACTCCATGCTGAGGGTGATGACCCTGACAACCGGGGCTCTTCATAAGAGGAGACAGCGATACACAAGGCTGTCGATTCAGGTTCCCAGGAAGTTGATGCTGAAAGTACAGATTTCTGATTGCATTTGGCGTTCTCAGGAGTGCTTGCTTTCTTGAATGCATGGGTCCCCAGCGGCATGATTGTGGGTGGGCAGTTCAAGCCCACCAGCTACTTGGAGGGGAGGGAAAAGATGAGGCCATCTGCTACTTTAACGAGGTCCAGTTAGGGAACCCCAGGAGCAGTTTTCTCATCTCTGAAAAGGTCACCAAGAGCCAGAATTGCCTTTATGGCCCTGTGTTTTCTTACATGCGACTCTAGCTCCAGTGACAGTCTCTGTTATTTTCTCCAATAACCCAAGTCACCATAAAACCAATGCACAAGTCCTGATTCCCAAACACAGATTACATAATGGGATCCATTGGAAAATGGGGGGTGGAATCCAATGCCTGAGTTTTTTCCTCAAGGACTGGATTGAATTCTATGGCATGTGGCCTGGGTGGCGGGACCTAACCAGCTGATTTTGTGCCCAGGGACGTCTCAGCACCCTGGCTGGCAATTACTCCTTGGGGCACGCTGCTGGGTACAGGATCTGCGCCCGACCCCACCCAACAGCAGCATCATTCTTGGGCAGGTCTCACAAGCCTTTGGGCCACTATCTGTTTGTTCTGAAATCAAGTTAATGTTACAGGTTGAGAGACAAGCAATGAGAAGGAACAATGGTGTCCTTGTGGGACAGGGCATGCCTTCGATCTGTCAAACTCTGCTGCATTTTTACAGAAACTTGCCTTGCAGGTTTGTGATTAGATGGCGGAGGAACAATTTTGGATGTAAGATGCACTACTCCACAAGGCTACAGGAGACATCTTTATGACTCCTGGGAGGACCTGGAGACCTTGCCTGCACTAAGACTGCTCCTGGAGGGGCTGCTCCTGAGTCAGTTTCCTGTCCGACTCCTAGGAGTGATATAGGGATGAAAACCACTGTCCCATTAGGTTTCCTGGGCTATATCTGTGATGGGAGCAGATAGCAAAGTCTTTTCCTCTGTGGAACTGCTTTGCCAGTCGGTTGGAAGCAGGGCTTTGAACTGGTTCGTTCAGATTTAATCCATTTGTTAGGAATTCGTTGAAGCACCTCAGTATAACTTTCTTTTTTAATGACTTTATTGGGGCCTCATACAACTCTTATCACAATCCATACATCCATCCATTATAAGTGAAGCACATTTGTACATTTGTTGCCCTCGTCATTCTCAAAACATTTGCTTTCTATGTAAGCCTTTGGTATCAGCTCCTCCTTTCCCCCCCTCCATCCCCGCTCTCCCACCCTCATGAACCTTTGATAGTTTGTAAATGATTATTATTTTGTCATCTTTTACAGTCTAATGTCTCCCTTCACCCACTTCCCATTTGTCCACACCCCAGAGGGGTCATTATGCAGAACCTTATAATTGGATTCCCCTTTCTACTTCACCTTCCCTCCACCCTCCTGATATCACCACTTTCACCACTGATTCTTAAGGGTCTTGGATTCCCTATGTTTCAGGTTCCTATCTGTACCAGTGTACATCTTCTGGCCTAGCCGAAATTGTAAGGTAGAATTGGGATCATGAGAGAGGGGAAAGGAAGCATTGAAGAACTAGAGGAAAATTGTGCTTCATCATTGCTACACTGCACCCTGACTAACTCAACTCCTTCCTGCGACCCTTCTATAAGGGTTACCTACACGTGGGCTTTGGGTAAAGTGACCAGACGTCCCACTTTTTAGCAATTTAACAACATCCTGTGGCATTTTAAAATTAAAATAAATATATTGCAATACTATTTTTGCATTCTATGAAAATTTTTGTTGCTCCATATAGACCAAATTTTTAATCAAGAATCTCCCTTGATTCAATGGTGGGTCAATGGTGTCCCACTTAAAATCTGGTCACTTTAGCTTTGGGTCCCAAACATATAATTTTTAGTTCTTTGATGCCTAATACCTGATCCCTTCAACAACTCGTGGTCACACAGGCTGGTGTGCTTATTCCATGTGAGTTTTGTTGCTTCTGAGCTAGATGGCCACTTGTCTACCTTCAGAATAACTTTTGAGACAATAATGATGCTTTAGGTGATTTAGGGACACATATTAATCTGGAGATAGCCAATGAGATCTGTGTGGGGATAGTTTTCTCCTAAGAATTCTGGGAAATCCAGCTGTATTTCCCCCTTGGAGGTGATAGACTCACTGCTCAGTCCCTTGGAGACGCTCTACTGACAAGACACACGGCTGACTGACTCCCTGTGAGACATCCCAGGGGAGAAGCTACATGGGTCTGCCCTAATGGAACCAGACCTCTGAAGCTGGAAGTCACATATAGACTCCTGCCAGTGCTGAGATGCTTACAACACCACTGGATTCAAAGACTTTCTAGCCACTGGTCTGTGACAGTCCTGCATTTGATGTCATTGCATGTGTTTTGTGAGTCTGAAGATTATAGATTGGGATCAGACATATGGGCTACTATTGGACTTAGAATCTTGGACTGGATGGGGTTGAGTTACTTTCTTAATGTACAATTCCCCTTTATATAAAACTCTCATATACATACGAGTTTATTAATTTGTTTCTCTAGTCTACCCAGACTAACACACCTGCTTTAGCTATTGTAATAATAGGTATCTTGAGTGGAATTATAGCATTGTCTTAAAGCACATCTTGAGATTTGGCCAAGAAGATGAGCGCTGTGGGTGTATGTCATAGATTATACATTGGGCTTGGCTAACCACAGTCAGCAGTTATAGACCACCAGTGGCTGCTAGGGAGAAAAGAGGTTTTCTCCTCCTGCAAGAAGTTACACAGGGGTCCTCATACACAGGAGACCAGTTCACTGTCCCTCAGACCATTGGAGGGCCAGATTATAGTTAAAAACAAACAAACAAAAACTATGAACAAATTCACTGCGGGTCCGGGATGAGTCGGCTGCTAAGCAGGACAGGCAGTGGCGGCAAAAACACCCGGTGGCTGGATAAATGTCCTCAGAGGGCCGCATGTGGCCCGCGGGCCGTAGTTTGAGAACTCCTGATTATAGACTCAGACACCTGCAGGGGCAGTTCTCCTCTCTTCCATAATCACTGCTCTCTAGTCAAGGTCAACTCATAGCCACCGTATAGGACAGGTTAAAACTGCCCATCTGGGTCGACAAGGCGGTGACTTTATGGGACTAGAAAGCCCTATCCTCCTCCCAGAGCAGCTGTTGGTTTTCGATCATCACCCAAAGAGGAACCACCAAGCTACCAGAACTCCCCACCCTCTTCCTACCCTGCTGCACAGCGAAATCGACGAGAAGGGAGTGAGTTTGGATCGCCCCTCCACTTTTTTTCCTATTAAGAGGTAAAATGTTAAATACAAGACGCCTTAGTAGGGCTGCTGGTTAGATGCTGGGCTGGCCGGTGAATCCAAGGCCAGCAGTTCAAACCTACCAGTCCTTCAGACAACGAAGTCATCTCCCATAAAGTTTGACAGTCTTGGGAACTGAGTTAGGCTCACAAGGCGTCAGAGCGGAGTGGCTTTGGCTCTGGGTTTAAGGAAAGAACAGATGGGGTCAGGTGTCTTCATTCACTCATTGTATGAGAAAACAGAAGAGGCGTCTTAATAGAGAAGGGTCTAAATAGCCCTTTCCAGAAACTTGGGACTCATGATTTCTTGTTTCACAACGGAACGGTGGCTATTTTGCCTTTGCCAATAAGTTTGCCTGATCCTGCACCATCCACAGTCAATATTCCATCTAATCGCTGTGAACCCCTGTGGAATTTTCAGGGCTGGCTTTTCTAAAGGAGATCACCAGGTCTTTCTTCCAAGTTCCTCTGAGCCTAGACCACTGGTTCTCAACCTTTCTCATGCTATGACCCTTTAATACAATTCCTCATGATCTAATATTTTTTGTTGCGACTTCATAATTGTAATTTTGCTACTGCTACTGCTGGCCTAGAAGCTCCGCTGAAACTGGCTCACACGAGCTTCCACTAACAAACAGGTGGGGACTGCACATGTCGCACATTGGCCAGGGATTGAACTCAGGTCTCCCACACCAAAGGCGGGCATTCTACTACTGCAAAACTAAGGATCCTGTGCACTTTCTTATGAAAATTTCTTTATAATAGGTGCTGATATAAAATTGTCCAAACTGTATTAAAAACAAAAAGAGAAAACATCAGTGCATATGAATATATGTTTTGTTTTGTTTTGCTTGCATGTTTTCAATACAATTCAAAGCCAGATAAGTAGATGTAGTGCTTAGTAAATCTGAGTCCAGTGACAGGGCTGGCCAAAGTGACTGAGCTCCAGGAGACACACACTGGATGGCATAGTCCACAATGCAGGCAAGGGTTTTCGGGAACAGCCTTTACTAAAATAAAAGCAGGTCTCTGAAGATGAAAGGAGTCAGGCTTTTAGTTTTCCTGGATCATTCAATTTCTATAAATACGCTCCCCCAATCGAGCCAATAAATTTACATCTCTTCACAACCTAAGCTTTTAAGGAAAGCTCAGATGCTGGCCGTGGGATTTTTTTTTTCTTCTTCACTTGGTGGAACAGTTCTGCCCCAATGCTGTCTGCCATTCTTATTTAATAAATAAACAACAAATGTGATCCCCTAATTATGGACTTGTGGGACAGGGAGCTGCACAGACCATCAAGAAATAGCAGCTACACTTTCCGCACTTCTCGGACCTGGCCTCTTACTTCATTTGATTTAAAAAACACCACATGGAGGATGCCATGAAGTCAACATAGGAGCCAAGGTACTGTCGTGCCTCCAGGCCTCCCTGAAGAGCTATGCAGGTTCTTACAAGGTCCCTAACAGACTGCCTTTTAAAGGCACCTCTGATGTTCAGGCCGCAATAGATACATATCACCCACCTACCTAACTGTCATGTAACTACAATGTGTTGTCACATACCCAAGGATGAATAGGTTTCTTGAGAAATACGTGCCTCTTTAGAAATACATTGTATATAGAGATGTGATATACATAATGTATTTTATAGACAAACACATTTCCGTTTCCCTGGGGCTAGGACCAAGCCACTAGCGTTGTATTTCCATGACTGTCACGCATCTCCTGGCCTCTCCTGTGCAGACTCAGGGTACCAGGGACTTACAGGAGGCCACAGACCAGCAAACAAGACAACACACCTGTCTGCGCTCACACTCCTCAGAGAGCTGATTAGCCTCTCTCTGGAGATGTTTCTAGGCTACGTATAGAAAACACTCATGACAACCACACTTAGGGAGTGGGGGGTGGGAAGAAAGCTGCCACAAACTAGCTTTCCAGCATCCCTTGCTTGGTTTCTGAAACGACTTACCTTTCATCTACTTGGGAAAAAAGAGAATGAGTTTAGAGGAGGGAAAAGGTTTCTTGTCAATCCGCAGGAATGAAACATGGCTGAGATCCTATCACAGTGGTTGTGGCCCTGGGCAGAGGGTTAACGCAAGGGAGGGCAACAGATGGACAAGTGTGCTTGGCATACAAAGGACGTGTGTATGGACTGTGATGAGAGTTGTGTGAGCGCCTGATAAAATGATAAAAAAAAAATAAAGAACCCCAAGTTTTTGAGGAGCCGACACTGACGGCTCAAGTGGAAAATGTTGGGGAAGTGATGATAGCAACATATGTACAAACACAGTTGATACAATTGATGTCTGGAGTGTTGTAGGAGGTGCAAGAGCCCCCAAATAAAATGATTTAAAAAGAAACGGTTGACCAGTAAAAGAAACTAATAAGAACCACAAGTGTAACCCATGGCCACACATACACTACAGCTTTCTTCCTCAGCCATGAAAAGATGTGAACTCCTGGAGCACTCCACAGCCTGAGTGAATCTTGCAAGCATCACGCGCGGAGAAATCAGTCGGTCACACAGGGGCAGGTATTAAACCTAGTACCTTCTCCCTGACATGACGCATCCAGCCTAAGCCAATGTACAGGGACTAAAGCGCAGTAATAGTTACCAGTGTGGATGGGAGAAGGAAGGGGAGGAGCCCTGGCTTAGGGGACCCCAGACTTTTGCAATGCTTTGGAAAGGGGTAATGGTGACGGCTGAACAATACACTAAAACAACTGTCATCGAGTGGGGACAGGTGAAGGATGTTGACATGGCAAACGTCTTGCCGCCGAAGTGGAGGCTTCAAAAAATTGGTGGAAAAAATGGAATTGAAACAGAAATGTCCTCAGACTTTCTAAGCCCCTGTATAGATTTACTACAATTAACAATAATGCGGAGTTCTTTGCTACTCTATGACTGTAGGGAGTCCTTTTTCCTCCCGCGCCTCCAGCTGCCCGTGTCCCCATCTCCAAACGAAGGGGTGGAATTTGAGGGGCTTGAGATCTCCTCTGGGCATTCATGAACCGAGCCTGGCATTCCCAGGTCCCGTCACAATCTCGTACTCTGTCACTTGAAGACCCGATGGTGTGGCATGCATAAACTACGGCGTTTCCCTTGGCGTCTTCTGTTGGTGATTGTTTCCAATGAATGAATGTGCTGCAGCCCAAGTCACGGACAAAAGGACTTCCCAGATGAATCCTGCAGAGCTGAACCCCTGCATAGCACGAGGATGTAGCCTCTATGTAGCCTTGTCCCAGGTGCTTGGAGACTGAGCTGGAGTAAGTTACTGGTGTGTGTGTGTGTGTGTGTGTGTGTGTGTGAGAGAGAGAGAGAGAGAGAGAGAACCAGAAGGTTGCTGCAAGCCCTAAGGTTGGGGTGCTGATTGAGAGACCCCCTCCAAGACTTGCTCAAGTACAGAAGCCCAAGCAGCAAGCGAAGGAAGCCGTGCGTGGCGTGGGGTTACCATGGCATGGCTGTGCAGAGGGTTGGGCAACATTATTAGCTCCGAGTTTCTCACTTTCTACTATTTTAGCACCCAGACTCACAGCCACCTCTACCACGACTGCAGTAGCGGGCCTCTCACTGAGGCCTTCTGGTGAGGGGGCTAAGGGGATCAGTCGTAAACTGGAAGCCACCCATCACCCCACAGGAGAAAGATGCGGCAGCCTGCTCCACGGAAGACTGATAGCTCTCTGGGGTCTTGAGCTCAGCTTGGGAGAAGCCAGTTGAGCTATGACCATTCATCTCTCCTAGTCTTGAGGAAACAATAGTGATGACCATGGACTTATAGAAACAATGAGTCCAATGGACTGATGGCTAGAGCAAGCCCCCGTCCTTATAACCCTGAGGCCAGACAACCAGGCCCTGGTTCTCAGGGCCAACTGCTCAGAAAAGGATCCCATCAGAAGGTCCTGGATAGCGTGGGGGACAGAACTCAAAACCACATGAGTTAGAAAGTAGCTATAGGGATGCCATCTTTCTGGCCTAGGGCAGAAGTCACGCCCTGTGATGAGATAACCAACCGTTTAAGACCAGAGAGGGCAGCATCTATCCTGCTTCAGAGCGGAGGGGTTAAGGAAAAGGGGGAGGGGAGGGGAAATAGAAACCGTTAACAAGATCAAGGAAACACAGGGAGAAAATGAAATGGAGATGATGCTGTGTTGAGGGGAAGGAATCAAGTCGAAACAAAATGTGTTGAGATTCTTGAATGTGCTTTGCAGACGATGGATGGATGTGTGGATTGTGAAAAGAGCTGCATGAGCTCCCCAAGAAGATGACTTTTTAAAAAAGACTGCAATCCAGAATAGTAAAAAACAAACATTTCAGAGCAAAAAAATTCTTGAATATAGACCTGATGATCTGTCCTGTAAACTTTCACCTAGTTCACAATAAATAGAAGCTAATATTCATAGTAATGTACCTCCTTTCACTCACATCTGCCCTGCGTGGGAGAACCCCAGTGCTCTCTCTTCAAGACGGCAAGGTTCTTGGTTGAGAACCTCTCTTTTCCCTGATAAGATACAAGCCCATGCCTTAATGTAACTTACTGCAGCTTGAGTCCACCCAAGTAAGAGACTTCAGATACCATCTTCAGGGCTGAAGGTGGTTTATTTTTTTATCCATGCAGCATACAAGGCAGGGGCATTTTATGACGTCGCTTTTTTGAGAGCCACCCAGATCACTCTCGGCTCACTTCTAACTTTTCAGAGTTCCTTTAACTGTTTGAGTAAAGTTGACTAGTGTGTTGAAAATAATACATAGGACAGATTGCCAGTGTCCACTTGCAAACAAACAAAAGAACAAGTTCATTGCCATCATAGCCATCGGAAGCTCCCTGTGGGTTTCTGATATGGAGACTTTGATCGGAACCTCTCTCTCATGGAGCTGGTGGTGCCTTTGAACCGCCAACCACATGGATCTCAGCTCAATGCATAACCATAGTACCACCTGGGGTCCTTATCTCTTTCCTCATCCAGACACAGGTATTTTACACAATGGGGTGGGCAATATTTCCAGCCCTAAGTGCTACCCATTGTGCCTGACATCTGTACATGGCCTTGCAAAGACCACCCAAAGATGCAAGACGACTCTGATTCTGACCTCCAGATATGGGCCCAGAGCAGCTCCAAGAGCATGAAGAAAACACACATCAACTCCAAAACGCTTCCTGGATGCCAGACAGATGGCTAGTCTACAGACAAAAGGAAAGGTCAGTGGTAAGATGGCCTGTACCTATGGGGAGGAAAGTGCGTTAAGAAATATAATGTTGAAGAGGGTCTTGGCAAATTGGTTTTCCCTGTGAAACACAATGGCACACTGCCCATTTCCTCTGCCACCCTCACAATGGCTATGTGACAGTCACCGTGTCAATCCGCCTCCTTGAGGGTCTTCTCTTCTGCTGCCTGAAAGCCCCGTGATTCTGGGAAGGAAGATGATGGGTGTTCCCTTCTGTTTTTAAGTGTAGGATGTTGCTGTCGTGGCTGCCAGAGATTCATGTTTAAGAGGAACAGAAATTACTCTGACCTTAGCTTCACTCCATAGAGAGGCTGGTAGTGTGTTTGAACCACAGCCTTTACAACGAGCAGCCCAACGCATATCCCACTTTCCCATCCCACAGGGTGCCCCATAGCCCCATCTACCACTCAGGGGCAACTTCTTGAAACTTTTGGATGCCTGTGTCACACGTCCCAAGTCCGAGCAACACATTCTTGACATGAGCAGTGAAGAAAGCTGTGTTTTGTTTGGGACCCATGGCAGTCACTAATCTTGCATCAATTTCAGGATTGGGAGTGTGGGGTGGAGTCTAGCCTGTCAATCTGGACATAGCCAATAAGACCTCTGAGAATTCTGAGAAATCTGGCTGTATTTCTCCCTTGGAGATGAGAGACGTGTGCTTCAGTCCTTGGAGATGCTCTACTGACAAGACACACGGCTGACTCCTTGTGAGACATCCTGGAGGAGAAGCCACATGGGCCTACCCTGATGGAACCAGCCCTCTGAAGCCAGAAAAGCCACATGGAGACTCCTGCCAGTGCTGAGATGCTTCCACCACCACTGGATACACAAGACTCTCAACCCACTGGCCTGCGATTGTCCTGGCATCATTGCATGTTCTTCGTGAGTCTGAAGAGGGCTTATAGACTGGTATCAGACACATGGGCTAATATCAAACTTAAAGATTTGGACTGGACTGGTTTGGGATGCTTTCTCAATGCTCCATTCCTCTTGTATATAAACCTCTCCCTTATATCCATATGCATGTTTATGAATTTGTTTCTCTCTCTACCCAGACTAACATAGAACCTAACATTTTGTTTCCAAGCATTTTGCTGCTCGTTGAAGATACAGTTAAGCTGTGAGGAAGACGTGGGACAGCACTCACTCTGCCTGCATAGACTTTCCTCGTAAGATAAGCACGCAACATGCACTTGTGCAGCTCAGAGGAAAATCCACACCTGACTTTGGGTGACGGTGGAAATTGCAATTTCTTTTCTTTCTCTTTAGGGTCCCTTATGGATCACATGTGAGAGGTTCCAGTTTCCTAAAAGAAGGAACGAAGACACAGGAAAGCCGAGCCGCCTGATCACGGTGTCAACCTTGTCACTGCCTCTAGGCTGACCACTAGACCCCCTAAAAGGGCATGCGTGAAGCTCATTTCACAAAGCTTGACGTTGCTAGGCATCACGGGAGCACAGATGGGGGAGAGATACACCTCCTTGCCTTAAGAAAGAGCACCCTGTCAGATGATTGTGTCTTAAGTGTGCTCTTGCTAGTGATCAAAATTCATCAGGACGCGTTTGCTCAGAATGAAAAGTACAGAAGTGACGAAGGTAATGGGTAATACAAAATCTGACATGTGAGAGAGCTTTTCCTCTGGGTAAACGTCACTTGATAAAGCAGCCATTGGAAGCCGGTCAGCACGAGAAAGAACAAGACTCCCGGGAGGAGGGTGGAGCTGATACCCCTCTGGAGTGAAGAAATAGGACAGGGCAGCATTTGATGCCCATCAACCATATAAAGTCTTCCTCCATGTCATCCGCAGGCCAGTGGATCCAACCAGGAAAGCAAAAGAAACGTTCATGCTATCAGAGTCAAGATTTAGGGGCAGGCCAGCTCTGTGAAGAGCAAGACCCAGGTACTGACGGAAGATCCAAGGAGGAATGAGGATTGATTAGCGCAGTGGTCGGCAAACTGCAGCTCGCGTGCGAGCCATAGGCGGCTCTTTCAGTGTGAACGTGCGGCTCTGAAGTAACATTGAAAGGTTATTATTTCAGATCACGGTGATTTCATTTGTTTGGAAAACTATATTGAAGGCTCTTGAGTGATTTTGAAATTGTTAGGAGGGACAGGATGGGTTCTTCCATCCCATGAGTTTGCCGACCCTGGGTGAGTCAATCAGGGTTGGGCGGCCCGGCATTCCTAGGAGTCAGAGCAAGAGCTCCCAAATGAGCTCCTACAGATGCTTCCAAGGACGCCCTCACTCCTGCAGGTATTTGCTATGTCTATTCACGCTAGACCTTGGGGTCTTTCTGCCCCCTCAATTCCTAATCCCAACCAGGCGCACTCTCTCAGTTTCCTTGATCTAGTTTTGTAGCCAGCTGCCCTTGAGTTGGCCCTCAACTCACAGGGACCACGTACACAACAGAACAGAATGCTGCCCACATCTGTTACTCCGAGCACGGTGCTGGGTTTCCTTGGGTTGAGGTTTGCACGTAACCAGGCTTTTCTTCCTAGTCTCTCCATGTCTGGAAGCTCCACTGAAAACTCGGTGGTCGTTGCGGAATCTGGATCTCCCGAATAGAAGGGGGAATTCTCCCACGTAACCACAACCACCTCTAGAATCTCATCGTCTTTGCATTTCCTGGGTGGAGGTGTCTACTGCAGTTACTCTAGGAGGAAGGAGCTTTGGCAAGCAGGAAGTTGCTTTCAACTTGGAACTTATGCTTCTTGGTCCTAAGACTTCACAGCTTAGCCACAGCATGAAACCGCTCCTTCGAAGGAGAGGAAGTCCTTCTCCATGTGTTTTCAGTGACTATATGGCTCAATATTTAAGGCCATTAAGAAAAGAAGACTCCAGGTTCTCTAGTTGGTTCCAGATAGTTTTTCCAATTGCTATCACTGGCTTCTTGCAAAGATGCCTGAGGCCCAGAAATGATGGCAGATCTCTTGCGTACAGAACAGCAGATGATCAGCTCTTAGTCACAGGCCAAATGGTGTCCTCTTTCTCTGAGGCCTGTGGTGCTCTCAGGTAAACACTGGACTGCTGACTGCAAGACCGACAACTCTTTGGGGAAAAGGTCACCTAGTCCTGTAAAGATTTTACCTTTGGGCACCTTTGCTAGGATTTCTATGAGTCTTCGTCAACTCTATGGTAGTGGGATTGTTTGGTTTTGTTCTGACTGGTGGATGTGTCTCTAATTATAACTCTCTTGATTGGAAGTACCCATTGTTCGTAGAGGAGAATACTGACTATACCACAAACTACTAAAAAAAACACGCAAATCTGTTAGAAGTACAGTCAAGATGTTCCCTAGAAGGGATGGCTTACTTGCTTTGTATATGCCAGCAGGAGGAATCGGTCTCTGATGCAGGACATTGTGTTAGGCTGCGTGTTCTAGAAAAACAAAGCCAGTGACAAGTCCCAGGAAACCAGAGGCAGGATCCAGAGCAGCAGGAAGAAAAGAGTTCTTCCCTGTATCTCTTTATGTCTATCAAGTAAGAAATCCCCTCCAAGGAAGCATCGTCAAGCTGAGGTCAAAGGTGGCCCCTCTTGTACCTTCTCACAGGCACAGCCCCGTGGACACACAGCCTAACTAGTCCCGTCATCATTCGGGAGAAAGTGGAGTGTCAGCAGAGAAGGAGGGCGACCCTCAACAGATGGGCTGATGCCAGGGTGCACCTGTGGGCGCAGGCAGTGTTTTGCTTTGTTGTTCTAGGGTCGCTAGGAGCCAGAGCACACTGACATCTAACAACAACAACAACAACAAATGGAATGCGGGCTGAATCTGCACTCCGTTATGGGAAGAGTGAGGGGTCAGCCAGCAGCAATTTCTGCTGAACGTGGGGCCACGGTGAGTCAGTCTCACTTGACGGTAACTAACAAGCATGGGAGAGGTAGGCTGAGGAGGAAGTCCATGTTTTCTTTTCTTTTCCTGCTTGAGACGTTGTTACCCATCGGCCGTCCAAGACGTGGTTCTATGGGAAGTTGACTCTGACACGCTTTATGGTTTTGAGTCCCAAGGTGAAAGCAAGCCAGCTTCATGATGGGTGGTAACTGCTTCTCAGAGAGAGGTTCCAGCAAGCCTGAAATGTACAGCTGTTCTTATCCCTGCCGCCAAGTCCATTCGGAACCATCGTGACCGAAAGGAGGCTGTTAACCTTCACAGGAGCCGGAAGCCTCCTCTTTCTCCTGAATTCCCTGGTAGTGTGAGCAACAGTTCAACAGTTGTCTGCCAGCACTACCAGGACTCCGTTCATTTTGCTCTTGCAGGTAGAACAGGACAGAACTCAGAAGTCAACGAAGTTCCTGATGGTGTCCATTTGGGATGTGGTTTGTGATACTTGGATCTATAGAGGTGAGCCTCTTGGGCGGCAGATCTCACCAACCAGGTCCAAGCACAGCCTGGGCCGAAAGGACAGGAGGCCATATTTTCTTTTACTTAATTCTGGGAAAATGTTCATGTGAGATGACAGGGATAACAACGGTGTAAATTATTGTAAGATTTCTCGGGAAGGTGTTTAAAGGAGACTGGATTACCGCTCACCTGTGTTGGTGACTTTTTCATAACGCTATTTTGTTGCTGAGAACATTCACATAAAAAAACCTCATACCAATACGAGCTATTATGGGTATAATTCGGTGGTACTGATGGCTCCCTTTGAGTTGTGCGTTTCATCATCTTTTTGAGTAGCTGCTTTCCCTTTAACAGACACTCTCTGCACTCCAAGGTTCCTATCTAATCTTTTGAATTGCCGCTGTTACAGTAATTTGATCCCACAGAGAGAGATCCTATAAGAGCAGCAAGTTCAAGGCTGAGGCCAGCATTCTTTAAACCACACTAAGGCTTGGTTTTACAAGGCTTCAGAGGACCTTTTGGTTTAAGGTTTATAGGGTACTTTAAAGGCAGTCCTATTAGGGGGTTCATCTGGTGTCCTTGTCTTGAGAAGTGTAGGGATTGGGTTAGGATTCTTCAACAGAGCCTAACTAAGAATGTGAGTAGGGGTAGTCGGGTACGATCCAGTTCCTCTGCTCTCACAGCAGTGGAGGCAGATGTTGATGGACTCCATTAGCCACACACTCCATTCTTTCCTATTCCAGATTCTCTCTTCCTCTCCCATTCCAGGTGAATATAGAGACCAACTGTGCCTTGGGTGGCAACTTGCAAATTTTTAAACACCCTAGGTCACTGGTTCTCAACCCGTGGGTTGTGAACCTTCACAAGGGTCGCCAGATTCCTAACAGTAGCAAAATTAGAGTCATGAAGTAGCAATGAAGTTGAAGGGTCACCACAACATGGGGAACTGCACTAAAAGATCATGGCATTAAGAAAGCTGAGGACCACTGCCTTAGGCACTCGATTTCATGGGTTCTTGTGGTTGACTTGACTCTGAAGACACCCTCCACCTCTCCCCTCCTGTCACGTGTTACCGAGTACAACTACTGTTCCATAGAGTTTTCTTGGGAGTAATCTTGACTGAAGCAGATCATGAAGCCTGGTCTTTTATCATTGGATAAGTTCCAGCCGGCCAGTCTTAGATCACTGGCCATACACAAACAACTTGAGTTGGCCAGGGTCCTTGATGGAATCATTTTGATATGTTTTCATGGCAAAATTAAGGAAGTCCTGCACAAAGTCCCCTGGTTAGGCTGATGTGTTATTGCTGACTACCTACTACTGGCAGTGGAGGATCCAAAACACTGACACACAGAAAGAAGCATCCATACAGGTCATGAATTTAAGCATTTCCAGTGCATGTGCTTACGTTGGATAAAGTTTGTGAGTCAAGTGAACGCACACTCCCTTTTCCCTAAGAAAAGATGGGGGAAGTGTGATGGAGGAGTTGAATGTTGGGTTATTAACATGGCTCTTCCTGTCATCTCTTATGTGATATAATTCTGGACTTCATATGCCTGGGGCTATGGTCCCATTTTGGAAGGCACTATTTGGTAATGGATAAGATCAAGATCTGACCATAGTAGAGGGTGTGAATAAGGCCACATCCTTTGTTTAACCATCTTCTTGGTTACTGCCACTTGTAATGGATAGAAGGAATGGGAGGCTACAGCTGAGAGGAGAAAAGTTGCTTCTGGAGTGGCCTGGGGGAAAGTCTCTGACCAAGATTAGGAGTCTACAGGAAACATCGTGCCAGAGGCGCCAGGTCATTTGTGCATCAATAAGATACAGAACATGGGTGGAGAAGAGATTATTATATTTGGGTATCAATAAAAAGTTGAAGGGTCATATTTAGTTACGCTACTGATATTTATTTTACTCTTAGCAAAAGACCTTTCCCTGCATGGGTCTGGTTAAGACAGTAAGTAAAGATACAAGATTAGCTGTAATTATGAACAGGATTCCCGACAATGCCATCCCATGTCGTCTAAAAAGTGTCCTCTGCAAAGCAGGGGGTGTGATCTCATCACTGGCAGAAGGCAAGCAGTATGTGTTTTCTGGACCCAACATCTGCTTAACTTTCAGATTTTGACTAAACAGCACCCATCACCACGTGAGACCGCTTTACAAGCATTTGTGAGTTTCTGTGGGAGGCTGCAGCAATTTGCAGAACACGGGAATGCGAGGGAGCTGTGAGAGGAAGATGGAGCTGGAGAGCGTCATGGAAGAATTGGATTTTGGTGGGAAATCACTATTTCTCAAGTCTTTGAGACTAGTTTGGTATTAACTCTCTGGGTTAGTCCGGGTAGACTAGAGAAACAGATTCATGAGCACACATATGTATATAAGGGAGAGGCTTACTACATAGAGTAAGGATGGAACATTGAGAAAGGATGCCAACCCAGTCCAGTCCAAGTCCACAAGTCTGATATTCGCCCATATGTCCGATACCAGTCTACAGTCTTCTTATATTCACAAGGCACATGCAATGGCTCCAGGACAATCACAGACCAGTGGGTGCAGAGTCTTGTGTATACAGTGGTGGTAGAAGCATCTCAGTGCCGGCAGGAGTCTCTAAGTGGCTTTTTCAGCTTCAGGGGTCTGGTTCCATCAGGATACCCTCATGTGGCTTCTCCTCCAGGATGTCTCACAGGGAGTCAGCCTTGTGTCTTGTTAGTAGAGCATCTCCAAGGGACTGAGCCATAAGTCTCTCACTTCCAAGAGAGAAACACGGTCAGGTTTCCCAGAATTCTCAGGAGAAAGTCATTGGAGAGGTCTCATTGGCCATTTCTAGATTGGCAGGCTAGACTCTACTCCTACACTCCCAATCCTCAAACTGGCACCAGATTGGGTGACTGTCACATTCTCCTAAAAGAGATCATTACCACAGGTGTAGAGTGGCACATTGCACTTGCCATGAACAAATGACAGAAACCACAGTATTACAATCTGGTCTAACAGAGAAGCAGACATTTAATAAACAAAACCATCAAAACAATAAAATAAACATCAAAATCTCTTTTTACTTCCATAAAGGAAGTAAAAGGAAAAGGTGGTCTAGAATTCAGCAAAATTCAAGTAATTTTACTTTCTGCTTCACATGGATGATATTGTTCTGTGCTGTGACTTATTTATAATTCAATTCCCCCAGTGAAGGGAAGTGAAAACAAGTGAAGGGAAGAAACATTTTCAGGCAAAAGTCATTATTTATACAGCTGGAGTTTCCATTTTGTCGGGACAATTAGTACACAAATGTTTGGTCAGAATTTGAGATCATTCCCAATGCTTCACAAGACCACATCCTATCATCAACTTCCAAAATCATTTTTTTTTAAATCACACACCACATAATGTCCATTTGGGCAGTGTCCAGCCTGCATCTATGTCCACGATCCTATGAGATTAGATCAATAAAGCTCTATCGTAGAAGAGAATGTAGAAAATAAAACAACTTATGTAACACAATGCGTGTATGGCTATGTGTCCTGCACACAGAGTGATTTTGACACCAGGCACCTCCTAGCACAGGATATGTAGGATCTATTGTCTACAAGCCGAATACCTTAGTTACTGGCTTAAGTGTGTACTGTACTGGAGTTTCTATCCGCAAAGTTTATCATACAAAAGTGTATGCCTTCAAGCTGGAGGTAGCAGCGTCTTAGCATCCAAATGCAGCAAAATTGGCGTCCGTGATGGTAGTAACAAGAGGCAAGGGTAAAATATTGATCTGGACAGGAGACTAGTAATAAGTAAGCAACTGAGCCAAACCAAACCAAACCAAGCCCACTGCCATACAGCTGAGGCTCACTCTGAGTCCCTCTCTAGGAAAGCGCAGAACTGCCCCCTGTGGCGTTCGTTTCTAGGTAGGTAAAAAATATTTATTCAGCTCTGTAATAAATTATGTGCACACAGGTTTTAGAAAACATAGCCTTTTGCAGTGAACATATGGTTAGATAACTTTCTTTTCTTTTTTTTTTTTAATTATAAAATTGTCATCTTTCTTCAAGAACTATAGCAAACCAGATAGTTGCTGACCTTGGAACTGTCACCAAACATCTCAAAGATAAGGAAAGGGGATGCCCACATGGGCATATTCAAGAAAAGCAAACTCAACAAAGTAAAATTCATAAAGTAATTTAAGAATTTGCTTCCCCCCCTGTGGCATTCTGAGACTCTAAACTCTACACAGGACTAGAAAGCCCTTTTCCCCACTGGAGCGACTGGTTTCGAACTGCTGATCCTTCAGATCATAGTCCAAAATAGAACCGTTATGCCACCAAAAGGTAGAAAATCAGTGAGTGCATGTCACATTCAACAAGCAGGCGAAGAAAGGTAGGAGATAAGAAGAAACTGCTAATGACATCAGGGTCAAACACAAGAGTGGATCTCTCTCAGCATACAGCCTGTCAGTGCTAGGGCATGAGGCTTGTGCATGATGTTTATAGAAAAGATGGGGCTAGAATACCATGCGGTGTCCAAATCACAGAACATTCTCTTTCAAAGACTGACTCATGGACAATACTAGTGCATGACTGTATTTATGTCTTCCACAAAAATCAACCAGGGAAGCCCCCGAATCAACTAAATTAAAGGGTTTTGATCTGGGCACCTCCTGAGACCAATGGCAAGGAAGTTTTGAATCAGCAGCAAAAATAGCTCCATTAAAATACCATTCTAATATGCAGTGAGTTTTTGTGTGGCAATGGAAACCAGCTCCTTGCCTGCACGAGTAAACAGAGAACAATTATTCAGGATGGGGTCCATGGAGCAAAGGAGACAGCTGCCAATTATCTGGCTAACTTAACCAGATAATTCATGCCTAAAAATTCACTCTGGTGCCCAAATGGCCCAGATCAGCTATATTCATAGAAGATCTGAGGAGTATAATTGCTAAATCCTCTTTTAGTCTGGGCACCAGAGCTGTGCCAAGGTGGGGTGTTCTAAGGGGATGATTGTAGTACAAACTGCACTCATGTCTTCATTTCCTGGCTAAAGAGTATGGTGGGAGTTCCACAATATAAGCTCCAGCATTTATCTAAGTGTCCTATGGCCTTAATAAGATGCGGCTTTCATATTCTGAATAAAATTTCAAATATGCCAAGGGGACCAACACCTGGTAGTTGCAGTAATGTTTAAACATCATACAACTTGAGACAAAGCCTGGATGAAAAGAAAACCTGTAATTTCTAGTATGAGGAGGTTTTAAAGGGGGGAGTGGTGAGAATCAAAAATACTCTTTTTTTTGAGGGGACACACCCCAAAAGCCACTAAAAGAAGAAAATAACTCAAAATAAGAAAGGAGAAAGAAAATTTAAAAGACTCTACAAGTTAGAAGTCCCCCCCCAAAAGGAACCTGTAGCCTTTTAGGACACTCACTGCAAGGCCCTTCACAATTAATCCTAGCTACTGTTTAAATAAAGTGGGGGAGTAGTAGCCCCAGTTTAAGAGATCAAGAATCCATGATCCTCAGTTTTGCTGAAATAAACCTCGTGTTGAAGCTGAAATGTGAACCCAGGTCTTTTGGGTCCAAGTTTTGTGCCCTTTCCATCACACAACGCTACAGGCTAAAGTTAACTTAAAGCAAATAAAAAATATCACATTACCCAGTCAAATCTAAGGTATTCACCATCACAAATAGTCTTAGAGGCAACACCTGGTATGAAATAAATCATATAACCAAGCACAGATAACGCAGAGTGGCAAAGCAGTGCCATGAATTATGGATCATGCCCTCACACCATGCATGGTCTCCAACCCCCCCACAGCAAGTGGGTGGGCGTATGCAGGTGACACCCTTGAGGACTAAAGTGCCCTTGATCCAAACCATGGCCTCCTCTGCATGGGAAAGTTGGGTGTCGAAAAAAGAAAACATGAAGAATTCATGCATTTTAACTGTGGTGCTGGAGAATATTCAAAAGTGCCCTGGACGTCTAAAAGGATACACCTGATCTGTCATGGGAGAAGTAAGGTCAGAGTGCTCCTTAGAGGCAAGGATGGTGAGACTTTGTCTTATATACTTCCCGTCATGTTGTCTGGAGAGACCAGTCCCTGGAAAAGGGCATCATGCTTGGTAGAGGAGAGGGG
Source organism: Nesogale talazaci (assembly GCA_004026705.1). Lineage (NCBI taxonomy): Eukaryota > Metazoa > Chordata > Mammalia > Afrosoricida > Tenrecidae > Nesogale > Nesogale talazaci. Next base: position 2,350 of record PVJH01028878.1, on the reverse strand, counting down.
GCATGGAAAAGAGGAGATAGACTGACATGGGCCCAAGCATGGGAAAAATTAGGGTGACGATGGCAAGGGATAGGGCAAGTGTTCATTCTGTTGAGCATAAGTTCGCTATGGGTTGGAACCGACTTGAAGACACCTAACAAAAACATTGTGCGAGTGTACCACTTGTGTGTCAGTTTATTGCTCCACGCTGGAAGCTATGTCATTGATCTGTCAAGCCCTCCCGAGGTCACCTAAAGTGAACGGGTTTCAACAGAGCGGAAACTGAGAACAGATTAGGAAGAAGGAATCAAGTGGCTTAGGAGGAATTAGCCACTGAAAACCTTATGCAGAGCATGGAAATATTGTCAGATACGGCAGACCTAATGAATAGAAGCAGAAGCAGAACATTGCCGGAAACTCAAAGTCAAGTCTACCATACGCAGTGAATGGAGGAAAACCTTTGGGGCCTCCAACTAATGTATCAGTTGGGATGATATGATAGGGGCCAACTCGAAACAAAACAGTTAGAAAAAAATAAACAAAACAAAACAAAAATACTACTAATAACCAGAACTTGGAAAGTACAAAAGCTGAAGCTAGCTAAATTGGAAGTCACCAAAAAAGAAACGGAATGCACAAAGATCAGAATACTAGGTGTTAGCTGAAATGGACTGATATTGGCCATTCTGCATCAGAAAATCGTGTGGTTGACTAGGCTGAAACTGACACAATCAAGAGGAATGGCATTCATCTCCAGAAAGAACATTTCAAGGTTTGTTTTGAAGGACAATGCTGTCTTTAGTAGAATTCTCTCTATCCACATTCAAAGAAACCCAATCAATAGTTATTATTCAAATTGACACACCAACCACAAAAACTAATAATACAGAAATTGAAGGATTCTGTCAAAGTCTTATCTAAAACTGATCAAACACACAATCAAGGTGCGTTAAAAATTATTGGCTATTGGAATGCAAAAGCTGGAAACAAAAATGAAGGAATACCAGTTAGACAATATGAACTTGGTGACAGAAAAGAAGCTGGAGATCACATGACATAATTCTGCAAAATAAGTAATTTGTTCTGTTAGGCTGGGTTGACTACTTAAGTCACTCTTCAGACTTAGCGCAGCTGCGTGCAAAGACGCAGAATGCAGGAGTGTCACAGGCTGGAGGGCGCTCTTGAGGATGCAATGGTGGTGGAAGTATTCAGGACTCTGACAGCAACCAGGGTCAGCCAGCAGGAAGCTGAAAGCGGAGCGAGAAGGGGAGGGTCCTAGGACTCTTCTTATGAGAAGTCTATGCCCACAAGGAGGTACCATTAGGCTGTGATCGATCACCCCTATACTTCAAGTTGACACGAAATTATGGAACCACCACATATTCATATCAAATACATTTTCTCAATACTCAAGAGGCAATTACACACACGGGCTTCTTCAGATGGAACGCACAGAGATCAAACTGACTATATCTGTGAGACCAGAGAATGAGAAACTCAATGTCAGCAGCTAAAAGGAGGTCAGGGGCTGGCTATAGAACATACCACTAATCGTTCCTATGTCAGCTCTGGCTGAAGCTTCAGACAATGAAAACAAGCCCACTAGAGTCAAGATACGACACTGAGTATATTCCACTCGAATTCTGAAGTCATCTCAAGAAGATAAAATGATGCAGGAAGCGTCAAACGAGAAAGAATACGTACCTTGTACCAAGATGAACGGACAGCCCACCACTTCCCCTGAAGAATAGCATAGGAGAACGAATCAATGGTACTGAAGGGAGAAGTCCAAGTTACCCTGAAAATATGATCCAAAAGCAAGGCTCCAGAAACTGACGGAATACCAATCAAAACGTTTCATCAAGTTGATAAAGCACTCACTTGTTTATGGTAAGAAATGCTGGAGACAGGTACTTGGTCAACTGTCTAGACGAGATCCATATTTGTATTCATTCCAAAGAAACGCTCGAATTATAGGATACTATAGTTAATATTACATGCAAGTAAAATTTTGCTGAAGATTATCCAATAGTGGTTGCTGCAGTACACTGACAGGGAGATTCAGGCCCAATTCAGAAAAGAATGTGGAACAAGGAATATACTATGGAAAAATAGAGAATATCAGAAAGATGTTTACTTGAGCTTTTTTTTTTTTTTTAACTATGTTAAGGCATTCAGTCGTGTGGGATATAACAAACTACCAATAGCTTTGAGAATGGGAATCCCAGAATACTTCACTGCGCTTATGTGGAACCTGTACATGGGTCAAGAGGCAGTTGTGGGGAAAAAAACAAAGGTACACTGCATAGTATAAAAACAAGAAAAATGTCCTGGGGTTGTACCCTCTCACCAGACTTACTCAACACATATA
>PVJH01028877.1:0-26769 GCA_004026705.1 Nesogale talazaci | reverse complement strand
CTGTCTCTTCTTCTACTTCTCACTAATCTACGTTTCCTTCCTGCATCAAAAAGTGTTCATTCTCTTTCTCGGGAAAACAACTCATAATTATCTATGAAGATAGTCTCTTTTAATTAACCCCATTCTCTTCTGCAGAGTATCCAAATACTGCTCCTTAATGGCAACTAAGAATTCTGTCTGTCAAACCCAAGCATTCCACGTGTTTTCCACTGGTTTAACACAAAAGAAGCAAATGCCTTTTAGAAAATGAACATTCAGTTTCTTAATCTTCACAGAAATACTGTTATTGTATCAAATTTTACTAACATACTTACATAAATAATATAAGGTTTGACCCCAAATTATGCTTTTAGAATTTGATGCATTCATTTAACTTAATGCAATATATAAATACATGCATTGTTGGACCAGGGAGACAAGCTTACCCAAGAAGCGTGGAAAATGACACTCGAGATGCAAAAAAACAAAAGGAGTTTATTTTCTAGCTTAAGCTCACACCACTACCCAGCGCAGCGGTCTTCCCGTAGCCTGACCCTGACTTCCCCACAAAGCTAAGTTTTTATAGTTTCAGGTCACATAAGGGGAGTGCCCTTTCCCCGCTTCCCACCAGAGTCCCAATGGAGGGATGGTGGCTGTTCTTTATTGGCGAGCTGCTTTCCGTGTCCTTCTCTGGCTGGTTGTCAGGGACTTGTTGAATTTTGAAGGCCTCCTCCTGGTTCCTGGTTCCAGGTGTTGCATTAGCTTCAGGGACGTCACAGGTTTTCTCTGAAATAGAAACCCAGGCCTACCCTGCGCTTCAGCTCCTCTGGAGCCTGTCATGGCGCTTCCCAAACCCACTAAGTATGAAGAACACAAGTTCCTACAGCATCACACACAAATATGTTTATATAATATCCATATTAATGCACATGTAATAAACATGTTCAAATTTATAATACAATATGGTCTATGTATATTACATATTTATATAAATGTCTAATATTTATTATGTACATAAAATATATAACTCAAAATATGGCATTCATTTTTCTTGATATTATAGTTTACTTGTATCAAAGTGCTTTGAGTCAGAATCAACTCATTGGTAATGGATGTTTTTACAAAAATGTATTGTACATGCCAATATATAAGTCTTATATATAATGTCAAAAGGCCAAACCAGTTGCCATCGACTCAGTTCTGACTTACGACAGCCCACCGTGGGCAGAGTAGGAATGCATCCCATTGGGCTCTGTCACTGTGACTTTTCTGAGGCTGACGGCCAGATCTGTATTCTGACATGTCTTTAGGGGGTGGGTGGAATTTGACCCAGGAACACTAGTTGGCAGTGCTAAAGCATTTGTACCACTCCAGACTCCTCAGATATAATATTTACTTATTGTCAGCGAGCAACTTAAAAACAAGTTTCACTCTCTATGATTCTAAATTATTAACATTGAAATATGATACGTTTATCTTTAGAATAACATTCTTCTTTTAGATCACTTTAATGATCACACATAAGAAGCCAAGTTCATTCCTAATATGATCCAGTTTTCATTACCTTTCACCAATTGCTACAAGAATGTCTCTGATAGCTACTTCACATCCTCTGAAAAGTTGAATACCCCTGGAGAATCAAGAATGTGAAGTGTAGAAACCTTTCTGAAGAAGATTGGCCCAGCACATGCTGTCATAGTTTTCAGGTTGAGTAGCAAGTTATCCAGTGAACAATGGACTGGGAAGGCTGAAGGGAAACAGGCAAGGGGGCATCTAAATGGCAGTGCTCCTGAGTCACGATGCATCATCAGCATCCGTGTTGAAAGAAGTATTGACGTGGAAGAGGCACATTCCATGGAACAGGCACTCTTCCTTCTCTGCAATTTGATTCCCTGGACTTGTGCTTCTATCAGGGAAAGAAGAAAGAAAGAAAGAAAGAAAGAGAGAAAGAAAGAAAGAAAGAAAGAAAGAAAGAAAGAAAGAAAGAAAGAAAGAAAGAAAGAAATTAAAGAAAGAAGGAAGAGGGCTGAGCCCCGGTGGCGTAGTGGCTGTGCGCGGGACTGCGGCCCACTGGGACGGAGATTCAATTCCAGCAGTGGGGCTGGACCTCCTACTCCCACCACCGGAGAGAAGTGATGCCCACCCCCCCACCCAAAAAAAAAAAAGAAAGAAGGAAGGAAGATATTAAAGAAAGAAGGAAAGAAGGAATTCTATAGGCAATCCCAGGGACTCCTTATATATAAAAATCCAAAAGCACATGCATAGTTCCATACATGGACACACACACACACACACACACACACACACACACCCCACAGGAAGGAAGAAATGGTATCATAAAAAAAAAATTATAATAAAAAGTTGTCTCTAAGTCTCCAAGGAAGTACTTGTTTCTTCTAGAGATGGAACTCATATGCATTTCTTCAACTTGAAGGACGAAGTGCCAGTCAGGGAATAAAGAAAGGGGAGGTTTTCTAAAAATCAGGTTATTTTCAGATATAGTTTATATGCTAGCTTTCTAGGGCTGTTACAGTAAATTAATTCAAACCAAACCAAATGACTTATAATAACAAATATTCAAAAAAGAGAAAAGAAAACAGTAACAGATATTAAAGCGTAGACATATAGCATGATTCTGGAAGCTTGAAAGCCAAAATGAAGGTATCGGCAAGGTCATACTTCCTGTGACGACTCTAGGACAGAACCCTCCTTCGATCTCTGAGCTGCTGGGGCACTTTCCTTGGCTTGGAGATGCATCACCTCCAATTCCTGCCTCCGTTGCCATGTGGCTTTTCTTCTGATCTGTCTTACAATGACACAAGAATTGGTCTAGCTAGACTTTTCTCTGTGTGTCTCCTCTCCTTTTCTCATAAGAATTCTAGTCATGTTGGACATAGGGCTCCAAGTTAGACTTACCTAATGACATCTACAACAAACTTCTTTCCAAACAAGTTCCCATTCAAATGCTGGACATTTGATAAGATGCACCCTATCTCTTGGGATCTACCATTCTACTCACTACATCTGTGCAGGATGTGCGCAAGGTGTGCTCAATAGTTTTTAAGATCAGAACATGGACTTTCTCTGGCTATGATGCATGAGGCATATACATTGAGCAATATACCTAGCGGACAATGCCTCTGATACTCATTTGATGCTGTAAAGTGGGGATAGTCGGTCATTATGACTAAGAAACACTGGTCTGAAAAGCACCTATTTAGGGAGAGGCAGAGTGAGCTGTGCTTAAAAATACCAATTCTTATCACTCACGTCACTCGCGTAACATCTTAGAACAAAGAGTATGGGGCAGAGAAGAAACACGTCATAGACTATACACACCCAAAAAGGACAGCGATGTGTATGTCTCCCGTGACTTGAGAGTCTTCCCTTATCGTGAGAAATAGCGGTAGATATTTTTTAAATGAGGAAGTAACCCAAGATGTCAGTGTGAGAAATTTCACTTAATTTTCAACTTTTAGAATATCTGGATTTCTCTCTACAGGTACTTTATTAAGTGCTTAGCTGTTACTGCAAGCTTGGTAGTTTAAACTCACCAGTTAGTCATTGGAAAAAATACACGGTGCCCCGTTCTTACAAGCTTTACAAAGATTAAAAAACTGTCATTAGAATTGATTCTGACTCACAATGATCTTTCAGAAAGTCTCCTTCATCATTTCTGAGATTTTAAATCTTTAGGGGAGCAGACAGCCTCATCTTTCTCTCCAAATGCCTACTGATAAGTTCAAACTGCTGACCTTGGGACTAGCAGGCCAATGTGTAACTCCCTGCATCACAGAGCAATTGTTCTACTCTGTCCTATAGGATTGATACAAATATTCAAAAGGCAATAACGTCCAATTTAAAAAGCTATTTAAAATGCTCTTACATCTTCTTCCTTCTCATCATTCATCAAAGACAAAAGAGTCAACTATGACTTGAACCTCCAATAAATCTGGAAATTGAATAATTATTGCATGCTAAGTATTTTCCGAGGACATGAGTTCAATTCATGTTTAAAAGCAAGTAAGTTTATCTTGAGTTCACCAGGCTGCAAAGAAAGTACATTTCAAAGAGAATTTATTTATTGACTTAGTCTGTCTTGAAAACACTAAAATTGTTAACACGTTTGGTAATTGATCCAGGCCGTCAGTTTGGGGAAAATTTTCTATGCCAATCATTGTTTACCTTGCCTACTATACGCAATCCAAGTCAGAACATAGACCTGGTTGTCATTATCTTTACAATTTTGAATAGTTTCATTTGAACACTTCTGATGAATGCAGTTCTCAGATAGCTCCCATACCTATTCTCTGTATTCACTAAGATATTAAAGGTGTAATTGCATAATAAAAACACATCTTTCTAAAACATTTGTTCTCAAACATCCTAATACCACGACCCTTTCATATAGTTCCTCGTGTTATAGTGATGCCCACCAAAGATAAAATTATTTTTGTTGCTACTTCATAACTGTAATTTTGCTGCTCTTATGAATTGGGTGACCCCTGTGAAAGGGTTATTCAAACCCTAAAGGGGTCATGACCCACAGATTGAGAATTGCTGTTCTAAGAGAACCCTAACAACAAGAGCATATATTACTTTTAGGTCTGCTTGCAAGGAAAACCCATAGTAAAATAGTGACAGTGAAACACCAGAAAGGAAACAAAGTAAGCAGGTCTTTTGGATACAATTTAAAATGTTCAGTTACAAGTCCTGCAGGGAGCTGGTCCATTATTTTAAATAGAGTTTAGTGTTTTTGTTATATAATTAATACATATTGCCATTTTAAAGAATAATTGGAAAATGTGGGAAACAAGAAAGAAGAGAAACCATGGGTGTATCAACTTTATAATTATTATTGTTATCCTATCTATAACCTGAGCTAAAAGCCATCTTGCAATTTTGTGGAGTTTGGAATAAAAGTCAGAGAGGCAGAAAAAGGAAATGGGCTGAGAATATTACAGAACTCAGAGAGATAAAAGACATACCAAACAATGAAAACTTTGCCATTGTATGTTGTTCTTTATTCGAAATACTCTTGTTATTCAAGATCTGGGCTTCTCTGGGCCATAATCTGTTGCTGCTGCCAAGTGTGTGTGGTATTTTGGGGATGTGGACAACGCTCCACAGGAAGTTGGCTGAGACTGAGAGATATATTTTTACCTCCAAAGGCAAACAACCAGGCCAGTTCGCTGCTCTGACATTTAGCACTTCACATTTGAACCATAGGGGCCCTTCCTGCATGGACTTGGGAGTGCTGTCAACTGTCTTTCAAGCTTTGATTTTTCTAAGACTTATAGTGAAGGAGACCATAGAATGCAAAGCTGGACTGGGACCTCAGAGATGGAACTCTTTTGTTTAATGAGTGATGAAAACTTGATCCAGATGGGTTAGTATTGGGAAAAGAGCACAGGATGAAAAACCTAAGATTTAATATGCTATGAAGTTCTGGGCAGACCATGCAACCAATCAAAATCTTACTTTCCCCATCTGAAACTTGATGTAATTGGGAAAAGTCCCAAGTGTCGTTTAATTCGCATAGTCCAAGGCCCGGCCACCAATGGTTTTAGGAGTCTACGAAAATACAAGTGTTTTTATGCTACGTTTCTTAATATGGAGCAATTAATTTAGAGCATTTCTCTCTCTCTCTCTCTTTCTCACTCTCTCACTCTGTTTTCCCCTTTGTCATGATTTAAAACCTTAGGCTCCCTTGGAGGTGGCTATTCTGTATCAGAGGATTCAGGGTCCAATAATCATAAACATGTCATATTTGATCTGATGGTCTTGCTTATATGGAAAAAGGATATTACAATGCTTAATTCAGTAATGCGGATATGTTCCTTTCTCATTTTTCTCTTTTTCAGTAAAAATTGTAGGATGGAGTGTTGATGGAAAACAATAGACATATCACCTTCAGACAATAGTTGATTTTCCAGATGTTCATGAAGATTTTGAGTGATGTAAAATATTTGCATAGATAGGAGATCTGGCTTGGACATTTGTATAAACTATTATTGAATGCATCAGCTTCATTAAGACAAACAAAGGAGAAAGGTAGATAACAAGAATATTATTATTTAAAAAAAAAACAAATAGTTGGGCTGGGCCCTGGTGGTGTATGTGGTTGAGTGTGGGACTGTGGCCTATGGGCTTGGCGGTTCAAATCCAGCGGTAGCTCTCAAGAGCAGTGCTGGGTAGCTCCCATGACTACCAGAGGGAGCTCTGGTATGCTTTTATGAGCTACATTGCATTAGCTTTATTCCCTGATATAAGAAAATTATAATACACAGTGACTGAAGTAGCCTAAACTCAGTAAATTTTTAAAATGTTAAAGTTCATAATAAAAGTGAGTTCTGCTTAATTATGTGGATCATTTACTTTTTAGGAGTTCCTTTTTGATAATCGATGAAAGTCTTCATCAGTACAAAAATACTTGACACAATGGATTGATGTATGGATTGAGATTAGAGCTGTATGAGTCGCCAATAAAATGATTTTTTAAAAAAGAAAATCTTCATCAATTTCATTAGTTACTCTGGCTAATCAGACCTAACACTTAACCTTTAGATACATTTCCACATCTGAAATTACACACACAGTTCTAAGTCTCTTGAACAACCTTGGCTTAGTAAAATTAATTCTTGTCAAAGTCAGATTTCTAGTATTCCTTTTTCTATAGCCCCCAACTCATTGTTTTTCATTCGTCTTTTGGTATTGAGCTTGTTTGGTTTTGGTTTTGTCTCCTTGTCTCTTTCTTTGGTCACAGTGTGAGGTAGCACATGGCATAACTTTTGTTTTGTGTTCTTAAACCACTGCAGGTTTATCTTTACACTGGCACTAGAGATTAAAGAGATTCACATTCACATGTGCACAGGAGATTTGAAAAATGAGCCTTGTTTTTCCACAGCACTGTTTATTCAGACTCCTTCAAGAGGGAAAGATGAGCTTTCTATCTACCATCTTAAAAGACACTATTTTTCTTAATTCTGTTTTACTATAAACTTAATTGAAAATGAAAAAACCCTGCTTTTCCTCCTGCCTTATAAATACCAAATGGAACAAAAGATACCTACTCACCTATTCTAGTCGATGCTTTAAATATAAACACTTAACAGACAAAGCTCCAAAAATGAGAGAAAGCATTGATTAGTGAACCTTGTACATCCTGTTCAGAGATCAAAGGGGCCAATGATTAGGGATCAAAGAAGGGGGGAAATACAGAGTGTAGCACCATTGAGAAGTGAAATTTCTCACAACATGGCATGGTTTAATGGGAACCACTCCATTCAGCAGCTGGAAAGGGGAAAATGAAAACAACTCTGAAAATTATTAATTAGGTAAGCTTGTGCCCCATGTGCCTTTCATGAAATTGAGCCATTTCATTTCAAGTTTGTGCCAACTTTCCATGAAAAGGTGTTTTTGCAGAAGGTCAACCAGTGTTACAGGTAGGCTCTTTTGAGAAATGAACACAAAAGCACATTGTCACAGCAGCTATGTAACCACACCTCGCTTGACTCATGTCTTCAAAGGTTAGTCATCTACATTGTGATGCTTGCTCACCCATTAGAACATATTTCTGTTAATCCATCTCTGAAAGTGTGGGGATAGGGACAATAAGACAAACAAAAATAATAATGTAGAAACTTACAAAGATTTAAGTAACAACACTTGGCATCTGGTTAGTGCTTTATGGTTTTTTTAGACATCTCCAACCCTCCCATCGCTTTGCTTATCATAACCGCCCTGCAGGAACTAGTGATCTCACTAAGGAGGACACGGCGGCTAAGAAGTCACTGGGCATCAGTCACACCGCTGTTTATCAGCACTGAACTTGCATCTTGTGCTTTACAATGTAGTGATATTTCTTTCATGTTCTAGATCATAAAGTTTAAAAAAATTGGAAAATGATTAAGCTTGGCAATGCTCATGTATACAAACAGGAAGGAGTTTGGAAAGAAACAATAAATCAGTGAAAAGTGTATGCTGCTTGGACATAAGCAGGACATTCTAAAAGGACATTACAAACAAACAAAAGCACTGCCATTGTGTCATTGCTGACCCGCAGCGCTCCCCCTACGTTTCCCAGGACAGTCACTATTGACCGGTGTAGAAAACCCAATCTTTTCTCCTGCAGGGCTGCTGGTGGTTGGAACTACGACACCACCAGGGCTCCGAATTTACTGGGAAAACAAAACCAAACAGTTGGCATCAAAAATCATGATTTGGGGCTCATGTAATGACCAGAGTACAAAGTTTGTACTAGTGCAACTTTGGCTAGTGCAAAGTTTATAGACATAACTGCTTAGCCAAAGGTTTGAGGATTGAATCCACCTGGAAGGATTTTCTAAGAAAGGCCTGGACTTCTGCTTGCAGTAAACCATTCATTTAAAACTTCATGGAAAACCTTTGGCAAATGTATTGTTTCTGACACACAGACCACCACCACCAGTCAAAATCAACAGGAGGGCACTTGATTGATGGACTGGAACCTCCTTTTAATAGATGCTTTTCAGTGGATTTGGTTTATGGCATCACATTCTAGGTATGCTTTTCTGAAGAGCTCTTGAATTGGCCATTTCATTCACAGAATATCAGTTAAGAGAAGTTTTCCTGCAAATGGTGTTTTCTTATTCTTCCCTTTCACTATTTTTATAATTGTTATGCATATCACACAACCAAACATGATAGTTCAATAATTTTCACATTATAGTTCAATGACTTAATTTTGCTCAATATACCAATCAACCATTTCCATTAATCATTCTCAATGTTTTCTTCTTCATTCAACTAATTTTATCTTTAATATCTAGTCTGGAAGAAATCTTCTCATTGCCACATTGTCCATGGCTTTCACGTCTTCCTCTTGAAGACGAGATTTTCCAAAATGTGTCTGCTTTTCCTTTTGGAACATTTCCTTCTAACAATGTTTTCTAAGTATGTGCCCATGTCTTCCTCTTGCAGACTGTTTCTTTTACATCAGTAGCATTCTCAACAGCACTGCTAGTGCTTTACATTTTGGAAACTCAAGGTGTAAGAGTCATGCTGAACTAATTCCCAAATGTTTGGGATTTTTTCCCAAATGTTTGTAAATCACTCAGTCTCGACATTTTAGTCTCCCCTAGTGTTTCCCTACTACTTCTTGCACTTACCTTGGGAATGAAATAAGAATGTACAAGAACCTAGCAGATACTCTGGTATTAGCTGAAATTTTAGAGTTGGAATACTCCATGAGTACTATAACTTATTCTAGGGCAATTTTAGGATTTACATCCCCTTTATCTTGGAATATGGTTTGTACTACTCTCATTGCAATTTATTTTTGATTAAGAGAATTTCTGCCCACTTCTCCTTCCTGATGATGAATTTCTGCACAGCCTGTGTCAATTTTCATGGGAATCTCAGTTTCCAGAGAAGCTGACTGAGAATGTGCTCTCATAGAAATAGGGAAGGTGATTGACCAGTGCTGTCCTTTTGCTCAACAATGCAAAATGCAGGTATTAAACACGCTCCCATTCTCTCAGTGATGGTTCCTATGCCCAATAGGTTTGAAACTCGATGCTCAAATATAAAGGTAAAAACCATAAGGATAACATATGTATCTTTTTGCTTTTGTTCCCTACTTTAGAAGAATGAACTCCAGCTGCTTCAGCTGGAGGCTATTAATTCAGGAAGCTTGACTGTCCCTATGAATTCCCTGTGGATCTACATGGCTTGTCTGCAGCTAGCTGTTTTGCTTGCCTTCTTTTACTTTAATTCTCGATTTCAATTGTACTTTATTTTAAAATCAATTTTATTGCTGTTGCTTTAGTTTGAAGAGGCTTCTAAGAGATTCTGGAAAAGTTCCATTTTTTTCTCATTTCCATTTTTTCCAGAAATTTTTGGATGTCTCCTCACCTATGGAGTATGATATAACCTAATGCTCTATCTTTTCTACTCATTGACATCAGCTTTCACTATGTGCCTTCTTTTGTCAAATTTTACTCTTATTTTGTATTTTCAAATTCACGTTTTGAATTTAAATTCACCTTTGTCCATCTTTTTATAACCATCGTTTTGATATCAAATTTGTTTTATGGATTTTTTTCCTCATCCATTCAAGGAATATGTACAAGCCATCTACTAAGTGCCCAAGATCATGTGCTGCTTATTTATCCTATGTCCTTGTCATATGTCCTTGACATGCAGCACCATTCTCCCTCCCATATCTTCATCTTTTCATGAAGATGTATTTTGTATGTAATTTATATCATATTTAGATTTTATCCTATAGCCTAATGTCAGTATTTATTAACCTGCATTATAAATCTCAAACTCACTTCATGTTTTATGTTGTGTGCATTGGTACATGAAGATCACAATTATATATGTATCTATTTCTGATCCTTTTCCCAAATGTAATATTTCCTTTGTGTCCTATGAAGGACACAAATATCTTTAAATAGTCCTCAGTCCCCTTTAACTTTTTCTGGTGGCATTGTTTCTTTTTGGGTGAATTCAGAGAACTGAACACTAGTCTCTAAGGCCTTTGCTTTCTAGACATATACTTTTGTTTTCTGTCTCCATCTTGGTCCTCTGCTGATCTTAAGAGCCTCGGTAAATTTTGCCTTCCTAATGTCTGCCATATTCTCTACAGCACAGGAATGACTCCTTCATATGAACCCCAAACGTAGACCATGCAATTGGAGTGACTTTGGTATGCAAGATGATCGTGGATGGAGTGTTTCTGCTCACCTGTCAGATTCCTTCTTTATGCATTATGCTTGCGCTCACTTTGTTTTCTATTTCGGGGGCTCTCAGTGGACCACATCTTTGTTCCCTGCCCTCTCTCAGATGTTATGGACCTTTTGCCCTTGGCTTGATGCTGTGGCTTTTTCCAGGTCTCTGTGTGTCCAAGGGAGAGCTTCATGTTACAAAGTTTCCTATTCTTATCTTATGTATCATGAGATTTTGTTTTGGGTCCCCACCCCCACCCCCAAATGTCCTCTTGTGAAGGTTTTGAGATGCTCCTGCTTGATCAGAGTCATGCATTCCTAGCTTCCATTCTACATGGGAGTTCAAGCTGTCTGTCTGATGAACCCGAACGTCCAGAGGCCTGTCTCTTTAAGCAATGTGGTCACATAGATGGTGCTTGCTGCCCAAGAGAGACAAATGTAACACATTCCTTTAAACTGTTTGGAAATAGGCCCCTTGGTTTCTATATATTTTTTCTTGGTAGTGTTGAATCTCAAATGGAATTAGCAAGTTTTGTAACTCCCATTGATGTACCTCCCCCTTAGATGTCCCTCTAAGTGAACAATTCTCGCCTGTTTGACCCAGGCTTTGATCTTCTGGGGTTATAAGAGTTTGCTTTATATATAAGCCACTCCCTTCTCCCACTATTCTGAACTCTTTTTATCCACAAGGCTATGCACAGTTGGTTGGCAACTGCTAGCAAATGACACCAATTGCCACCAAACTTCTAGCTCCTAAGACCCAACACCAGATTGCAAAAAAAAAAAAAAAAAAATTAGCTCACCTTTTCCAACCCCCTACCTTCTACTGCAGGGACGATCTCCATCGGTACAGCACTGGGTTTATTCCTTCAAACATGGTATCCCATAGCATGAAGTGAGCTATCATGTAGGCCTGTGGTTAGGATCTGGTAATCTCCACCTTTCAGATGGGAAGCTTAAGGGAAGAAGAAAAATGGTCAAATTTATCAATTGTCTTAAATTTTATCTGCTGCTTTTATTTTTGTTTTGTCTTGCCTTGTCCAGCAAACATTGTACTATGTTCAAATAGAATTAAGATACACTTTATAGACATATATGCCTAGCAAGAACTGAATAAAAAATATGCTAAATGTTATTTAAATAAATGTCCAACGTACTATTTTTGAGGGATTTGGTCTATGCTAAAAATTTCAAATCAGAATAAATTTGGACATATTTTTGGAAAGTCAAATGCCATAGGATTATGAGTAGGCATTAACAATGTACAAGAGTAAGCAGTTCAGTTCAAATAATGGTTATTAACAGGAATTAAAGTGTAATTATATTTTAATTAGAGTGACAACTGTATTATCATTATTTCTGCTTGATTTAACATGAACATGGACACTAATAGGAAAGAGATAAGTCTTTAAGTTCATCAGACAAAGCAGCTGCAGCCTATCTCCAAGCAAACTCACTTCTAATACTACTCTCAGACACATTTATCTGTTTGCTATTTATTTTATTTTGGGATGGTTCTATATTTTATTTTGGTTTTCACTTATAGAGGCTGAAATAATGACTCTAAATTATCACATATGAATGATGCAAGGAAATTGTGAAATTCTGGTTATATGTCCACAACACACACATTAGATAGTTTGTGGGGGAGGAAGTTAGGTAGTCAAATAGGCATGGAAACATATACATTTCTGTTTAGAGTACCATTTTAGTTCTTAATATTGTTGTCACAAAATAACATAAAATGGGTAGCTTCAAACAGCAGAAATATATTACCTCACTTTTAGTCCAGATCTGGGTATCAGTTATGTTGGATCCATCTGGTACATGTAAGAAAAACATTATTCTCTGCTTCCCTCCTCACATCTAGTGACTGCTGGTAATTGTCAGCATCTCTTTGTCACTGGCACTAGTGTCTTCACGTGCTGCTTTCCCCTGTGTAAATCAGTTTTTACAAAATACGTATCAAACTATGAATGCAAGAGAAGTATGTGTAACTAGATAAAGGTAAAGCAAGTCCCCCAAAGTTACCCAAGAAAAAAGACATATATCACTTCAACTGCAGAAGTGGGTTAAAGGAAAACTTATTAATAAACTCAGACCTGCAGAGTTTTCTTGCTGAAAGTAAGAACATGAAGCACTTGCCGATGCAGTTCAAGGAGTCCTGCCTTCAGTGTGGATTACAACTCAATGAAAGAAAACCCAAAGCCTCCTATCTGTGCCCAGAGTTACCATTAATGTAAATGGAGGGGGGGGGGCGGAAATGAAGTTGTTAATGATTTTGCCTTGTGTAGATCCAGAATATATGCTCATAAAAGCAACAATCAAGAGATCAAAGAACAAATTGCAGTGGTTCAATATGCTGCATGGGACATCTTTAAAGTGGGATAACATTTTGAGGGATAAGCTAAACATAACCTAAGTCAGGTGATTTTCAGTGACCTCATATCCATGTGAACATTGGACATAATTCACATGTAAGGATTGATCTATCTAAATTATGGTGCTGGTTAAGAATATTGAAAGTATCATGGACTCCTAAAAGAGCAAGCAAATCTGTTTGGAAGAGTACAGCTGGATGCTTCTTAGAAACGAAGATAGTGAGACTTGGTTTCTGTGTTTTGGACATGTTATCAGAAGAGATCAGTCTTTGAAGAAGGACAGCATGCTTTCTAATGTAGTAGAGCAGATAAAAGGTGGTAGGCTTCTGATCAGATAAATTGACACAGTGACTATAATAATGGACTCAAGCATGAGGATAGTGCAGGACTGGTGATATTTCATTCTGTTATATGCAGGGTCACTATGAGTCAGAATAGTGGTATCTAATAACAGCAGCAACAATATAAGTTTAGAGCAATAGCAACAACTGAAAGAAAGACATGTGCATATGTATGCATGCTCACAGACATATGTGTGAGTACATATTGTGTTTATATGTATTTGTGTATATGTACTTACATACATATACATGCATATGGAATTCAGTACATAAGGGACATAGTTACAGATATTTCTCAGACATAACTAAATATCTTGTCGGATCTTTTTCCTGGGTTTGAAAGATTGGAGCCTTAGTCTCCTGGGATATGTCAGTTAATTGTCATAATTTAGTTCAAAAGTTATGTTCTGTATCCTAGTTTAACCTGGGTGTTAAAACTTACAAGTAGCCATCTAAGATACAACTATTACTATTTGATTAAGATAGTCTAGTATGCAACTATTCAGTTGAACCAAAAGAGAAAGAAGGAAGCCAAGTACTCAAAGAGGCATTAAATCAACAGGACCAATAGTCTACAGGATTCCTGACCAGAAAAACTCAGTGGTATCTGATAATTGTTACTGACCATTCTGATCAGGACCACAACAGATGGACCTAGAAAGAATGGGAGAAAACGGTACAAAAGAATCTCAAATCCCTAAAAGCAAAAATCAAATTAAACGACAAAGATTAAGCAGAATACACTGATTGGACTGTTTGAGCATGAAAGACACCCCCAGATTAGGGTTTAAAATATAATTTCATCCTTGAATTGAAATCAGCCTCTGAATAAATCTTTTAGCTAAATAACTGACTAGCTTACAAAATAAAGAACAAAACTCATGAGTACTTTTAAAACGAAATTATCTATATGAGACCAAATGGTCAATAGTTATTTTAAAACAGAAATAAGAATGTAAGGGGCATGGAAAGGATATTAAGGGAAACAGAAGAAGGGGAACATAAATTTTAAGAAAACCTTCACAAGTTGTGAAGACTACCAAAAAAGGTGAGTGAACAATTTATGGAAACATTCTCAAGTGGGAACCAAACCTCCACCCCAGACACAATTTTAGATGAGTTAAAAATGAATAAACACTACTCCAAGGGATTAGGACCCATCCTATAATATATGACCTCCTATATGACCTCCTTAACTGTGAGCAAAAGAAAAGTTCTATTTTCCTGAGTAAGGTCACATTCACAGGTATAGGAATTAGAATTTCAAAATAAATTTTGGAGAATAAAATGAAACCCATAGCAAAAATATGCTGGGTGAAGTTTCAGGAAGAAGGTGATTAGTTTCCCGCTGGCTAAGAAATGCATCTCTCTCTCTCTCTTTCTCTCTCTCTCTCTCTCTCTCTCTCTCTCTCTCTCTCTCCATTGTCTTTGAGGGCATTCTTCCTCTGTTCCACAGCCCAAGTTCTCTTGCTTCTTCCTTAAACTATAGACTTTTTTTCTTTTTTTCACATCCTGTCTCCATTACTGCTTCCCATTTCATAATCTTCCCACTTGCGGCCTTTAGTAATTTAATGCTGGCCTTTCCTTCCCATAGATGCCTTGAGGGAATG
Organism: Nesogale talazaci; assembly: GCA_004026705.1. NCBI lineage: Eukaryota > Metazoa > Chordata > Mammalia > Afrosoricida > Tenrecidae > Nesogale > Nesogale talazaci. The sequence goes on along the minus strand of PVJH01028877.1, from coordinate 11,746 downwards.
GGATCCTAAAGACAGTCAAGGCTTATTCATACTTTTTCCATACTACCTTGCCCAGTTAAGTGTATGCTTAGCAATGCTAAAACAATGATGCATCTTAAAGATAGCTTTACTTGTATCTAAAATCCTGAAGTGGTTTTGAGATGACTGTATGAGTAGAGTCTTTTTATATTTTATATAAAAAGGTACATGAATGAATTAGATCCATTCACAGGTGTGCCTTTAAGAATTTGTAGGTAGTTTGGAATAGGTACATAAATCTCTAAGTCTTGTTTTTGTGTGATAAAGATAAAGACTTTTCCAGTATTTAAAAGCTGTCCGTGCAGTCAGTGAAGGGGTCTGTAAAGAAATATTCACTGGGAATAGAGGCAAAGTTTACGTAGCATTAAAAGACAAGTAGAGGTGACCCGTAAGGCAAGGTTTGAAATCTGTAGACTTCCTTATTCAATTTTAATATCTAATAATGTCTGCTCTTCACATCAAGTTCCACTTATAACCCCATTCACCTGATGAGCCTTCTTAGTTAAGTGCCCACTAGAACCAAACTTTGCACACAATATTTAAGTCAGAGGAGAGTTCCAATCTCTTCTATGTGAGTCATCCTTGACTTAGCAAAAATATCTTCATTTGGGGTGTAATAGTGTGAAGATTCAAGAGGACTACATTTAGAATATTGCTATATATACATATAATTAAAGGTTTTTGACTTGGATTTGAAAACTAATGACGTTGAAGAGGAGATTTAGGGAAAAGCATTGTAGTTCTCTTGATGGTAAAGTTGTTACACCTTGAGGTGCAGCATGCAACGTCAGCAGTTTGGACCCACCATCCACTCAGAGGGAGAAAGGAGGGACTTTCAGCTCCTGCAAAGAGTTAAGTGTTATTTCTGATGGGTAGTGCTCCCTTGTGCCATAGGGTCCCTGTGACAGTCAGACTAGACTCCATGTCGGTGAAGTTTCTTTTTTCTCTTGTTGTCTGTTTGGATGCTGTGTGTATGGATGCGTGTTCATGGAAAGCATAATCTAATGTAGCTCCAAGACAGGCATTGTGAACACTGACAATGTTGAGTTGGTTCTGGCTCCTGGTGCCTTCTGGGCAATAAAAGCAAGCACTGTTCAGTGCTGTTCTGTTTGCGCCCATTGTTGCAGTCCCTGTGTCCATCCCTCTCACTGCGTGTCTTACTCTTTTTCTCAGACTTTCTGCTTCACCAAGCATGAGATCCATCAGAAGGAAACAGTTCCTTCTGAGAACATAGCCAAATAACAGGAGATGAAGCCTTACAACCCTTGTTTCTGGCTATATTTCTTCCATCATTGATTTTTTTCATTCTTCTGTATGTCCAAGGTATATTCAATATTCTTTATAAGCACTATAATTTTAAAATCTCAATTCTACGTTTGTCTTTGTGTTTGACTGTTTTTTTCTAGAGAAGGAACATGAGAGCTACTCATATATGCATAACTTAGAAATCCATATTAAGCAAATGACCTAGACAGAGGCATTTGCCGAGGGAGGAGGAGTCCAAATCAAGTCTGTGGACTAAATTCCTCAAGTCTGACTCACAGAGCTGCCAACATTAGGGAAACAGGAAGCCAGAAGAAACCAGGAAGCCAAGGGCAAGAGGATGAGACTGGAGACAGCAACCCCAGGTGTGTTAGTCCGGGTAAACAAGAGAAACAAATTCATATACACACATATGGGTGTAAGGGAAAGGTTTATATACAAGAGGCATAGAACATTGAGAAAGCATCCCAACCCAGTCTAGTCCAAAGTCGTAAGTCCAATATTAGCCCACATGTCCAATACCAGTCTATAAAATCTCCTTCCGACTTACAAAGCATGTGAAATGATACCAGGAAAATCACAGGCAAGGGGTGCAGAGTATTGTGTGTCTGGTGGCAGTAGAAGTATCTCAGTGCTTACAGACGTCTCCCCATGGCCTCCTGAGCATCTCAACACTGGCAGGAGTCTCCACGCCGCTTCTCTGGCCCCAGAGATTTAAAATCAGGGCAAGCCCATGTGGCCTCTTCTCCAGCTCCTCCATTCTCCAGGAATCAGGATTGATCAGCATGCTGTCATCTTGTCTTTTCAGTAGTTCATCATCTTGGAGACCGAGTCAAGTCTCTCTTCTCCAATTGGAAAATACTGCGAGACTTCCAAGAATTCTCAGGGGAAAGCCATGCCCAACACAGAGACCTTATTGACTATCTCTAGAGTGACAGTCTAGACTCCACACCTACTTTCCCAATCATGAAATTGACATCTTGTACATGATCCTCACACCAGGTTAGTGGAGACAGAGTGTGGTGAGCCCAAGGAAGGCAACATAGCAGACTGCCAACATCTCGCAGGTTGGCAGGTCACACAGTGGCCACTGGGCAAATCTCAAAAAACCAGAGGCAGGATCCAGACCATCAGGAAGAAGAACAGAAAGTGTGTTCTCTGCATCTTATTTATAGACATGAAATAGGCCCCATCCTCAAAGAGATCGTCAGTCTGTGATCTCCACCGTACAGAGGAGGGCTTCCTGCCACTACTGAGGATACCAGCCCAACCAAGGTGACTCTCTTATTTACTCATTATCCAGGGTTTGCACACTCAGAAATGAAAGTGATGCATATATCAGGTGCTACTCAGTCCTCAAATTGACATAGCTACATTTAATACTTTAACAGAGACTTTTGCAACACATTTGTCCAATGTAATTAATTGCTTGATTTCTTCATTATTGATTCCTTGTATATTGATTATGGATCCAAGTGAAATGAAATTCTTGACCACTTCATTATATTCTCTGTTTGTCAAGATGTTTGTTGTTCATGAGCTCAGTTCTAAGGATTTTTATTTTCTTTACATTGATGTGAAATCAGTCCTGAGCTTTGTAGTCTTTAATTATCATCTTTACATGCTGCAGGTCACAAATTATTATGAAGTTTACTTTAACTTGGTGATTTCTTCTTCTTCAAATAACCCAGCATTTCAGATTATTTTCTGATTACACAGACTGATTACATATGTTAAAGAGTATCCCTTTCCTTATTTTAAACAATGCGGAATATTCTGTTCTGCTTGAATGATTCCCTCTTGATCCATGTATAGGTTCTACATGTGCATAAATCAGTGTTTTGGAATTTCCATCCTCCCCAACCTTATCCATAGTCTATTATGCTTTGCAGATCTTCATGTCTACATAGCCGTATGTGAACATCTTTCTTTGCTTTCAGCTAAGATCCATCTGACATTAGTAATACTACATCTAATTCTAGATCTTCTTTTGAACCCGAGTTGAATTTCTGGGAGTATCCTGTTCATTTACTGCTGAGACCATGTTTCAATATAATGAGCAAAATTTATTTGTGTGTGAGATAACATTATGTTATTTGATTATTTATACATTCTGTTGAGTCATCTTTGTGTGGGATAGGCAAAAATGCAGATCTTGCCTTGTTGATTGGTCATGCAGCTGTCTCTCAAATGTCTTGCTATATAGTGAATGAACTGTTCTGGGACTGGATTGGATTGTTAAAAGATTTCAAAGTTGTGTTCTGTTGGAACCTTGTTCTTTGCCAATGCCTTCAATGCATACTGGATTTCATCTGTCATTATGTCAGTTCTTGATCATATTCTACTTCCTGAAATAGGTTAGCACTGATCAGTTATTTCTGGTAGAGTGGCCAAGGGTATTTATTCCATCATCTTTCAAAATTTCATGTATTGATTCAAGGAACCCTGGTGGCATAATGGGTTATCTGTCGGGCTGCCAACCAAAGCTTAATATTTTTTGGTTTGTTCCAAAAAGGGTTGTGGGCTCAGAAATCCACAAGGGCAGTTTTATTCTCTCTTATATGATCTCCAAAAGTCATAATTGACTCAATGGCAGTAAGTTTGTTTTCTTGTTTTGTGTTGGATGTGTTTGTGTGGGTTCATTCAATATTTCGATAGGGTCCTGTTGCATTTCCATTCAAGCAAGGCATGGATTCTTCTTCAATTCTTTTAGTCTTAAAAATGCCGAAAGTTTTGTTTTCTTTTAACACCAGCGCTTTTTTATTTAATTGTAATACTTTAATTAATTAATTAATTAATTAATTAAATTATAATACTCCTCCTTCTGGAGACTCTATTTAAACCTTTATGTTCAGGTCTTTTACTTCATTACTTTTCCATTGGCTTTAGTTCCTCTACAATCAAGAACACACTTTGGAATTCCTATTGGCATCCTTGTTGGTCCTCTTTCTAACAAATGTTTGCTTTTTATTCAGGAGGCTTTTATCATCCTGCAAGTGCTCTGGTCATTAGTCATTTGTCTTCAGTGAGTCGAATACATTCTTGAAATGGTTCCTAAATGCAGAAATATACCCAAGGTCATATTCTGGCTTGTGGGGACTTTGTTAACTTAAAGTTGTGTATGCGCAAGTGGTGGTCTATTCCACAGGTGAACCCTTGGCTTGCTCTGATTGATGATAAGTTTCAGCATCATCTCTTTCCACAGGGTTTGTCAGCTTGATTCCTGTGTATTTCATTCAATGAGATCTGCATGTATAGTAGCTATTTTATGCTGTTTGACAAAAGAGACTTGCAATGGTTCAGATAAAATACAACAGAGATTTTTTAGGGGCATAATTGTTAGGCTGCATGGTCTCTGTCAGCTACCCCCACTTCCCCACTCCCACTATACACACATGCACAGACAACATCCATTTGTTCCTGGCCCTCTCTCCTAAATCTGGGAAGTCTAAATGGCTTATAAACTGTTCTCAATTTTGGATAATAAATCATTGAGAGTTTTGTCTTTTTCAAATAAATGACTATGTAACAAGGTACAAAAATCAGTATTGATGGCATGTTGACCGAGACAGTTGGAAACGTAATTATTATATCACTTCTTCTTTATTTAGCTCCATAGGATTCACTTTAAAGAAACTCTCTTGATATCACCTCATAAACATTAGGTCAATCCACACAAACACCACAGTGAAATGATACTTAAGTTCTACTACTGTACTGCGATTTTTTAAAATATCTCTGCCACTTTCATCATTTCATATTACAAAAAAAGGCTAGTTCTAATCTATGCTAGAACAGTGTATCAAGCAATATTTCCACATCTGTACTGAAGTCAAGTCTAGATTATTTACTTTAAAAGATCCAGAATTGCGGGATTGTGGGGTTTTATTTTTTGTACACTTTGCTTTCCCCAACCCTCCTTCCCCCAAAGGAAACCACAGTGACCTAGGAAGTCTTTTTTGCCTCCTTTCATTCTGAACCTCCTTTGTCTTTTTTGTTTATTCTGTTTCATTTATCATTTTGAGTTGTCTAACACCAATTCTTCAGCTACTTTCCTTTGCCTACAAAGCCACACTGCTCCCTGGTTTGTCATTTATGTAATAAAGTGATTTGTCAGTTATGTGATAATGTAGCCACCCTTCTTTTTGTAACCCAACACAGCCGTTTTCCATATTGGCATGATGCTGGTTTTCATATCACCTTGTCTTTGGAACTTATCCATGTTGGTAAATGAGGAGAGAGTATAGTTAAGAGTCAAAGTTATTGATGGACTTTGGGTCCCCAATCTGTACACCCCTTCACTAATAATAATATAATTTTAGTTCATTGATGCCTGATACCGGATCCCTTCATCACCTCATGATCACACAGGCTGGTGTGCCACTTCCATGTGGTCTTTATTGCTTCTGAGCTGAATGGCCGCTTGTTTACTCAAGCCTTTAAGACCTCAGACGCTCCATCTTTTGATAGCCAGGCACCATCAGCTTTCTTCGCCATCTTTGCTTATGCACATATTTGTCTTAAGTGATCATGTCGGAAAGGTGAACATCTTGGAATGCCAATTTAATAGAACAAAGTGTTCTTCAACCGAGGAGGTACTTGAGTGGAGGTCCAATGCCCATGTGTTGTCCTACTACTAGCCCTATAAATATGTATGTTAATCTCGTTACCCATCCTCACTTATAAATATATGCCCCTGTGTACATACCTGTATTTGAATCTCTATAAATGCCCATTACCTCCCAGTTCCTTCCTCTATTTCCATTTGCTTCCCTCTTGTCCCACTATCATGCTCAGTCTGCATTTGGGTTTCAGAATTTTCTCTCTGTTACATTAGTCTTAATCAATCCCTATCGACCTTCTCTCACCCACCTTGTCCCTGAATTTGTATCAATTGTTATTCGCTTTTTCCTGGACTGGTCGACATCACCACCTTTCCCCCTTCTTCCCCTCTTCAATGTCCCCTACCCTGGAACCAACAGTCCTGTCATTTTTCCTCCAACCTCTTTGTCCAGTCTATCTTGTCTAGATAGACCCGCAGAGGTAATAATATGTACAAAAAAGGTCTCCTAAAATGGAGCAACTGAAGCCAATCAAACAATGATAACAACAGCAAGAAACCCCCTCAATGTACTATACAATATGTAACAGAATAATAAAAATAATAGTAATATAAAAACCTGTATAAAGTTCAAGGTCTGTAGTTGACCTCTTAGAGTGACTCCTGGTTCAGTCGGATGGGGTGCCAATACCCTAGCCCCAAAGTATATCCTTGGCACTCCATCTGTGATTCTATGCTCTGTTGCACTCTCTTAGTGCTTTGCATTGGTGTGATTGTGTCTGACAGGGTATAATCTTGACCCTGCTTCTTCTTCCTAGCCCCGATAGGCTTTGGGTCAGCGAGGGTAGCCAATGGGAGTTGTATACGCCCCCAATAAAATGATTCGCTAAAAAAAGGAGGAAGGGAGAAGGAGGAGTTTATACCAAGGATTCAAGTGGAAAATATTTCGAAATGAATATGGTAATATATGTACAAACATGCTTGATACAAATGATGTATTAAATGTTATAAGAGCTGTAAGAGCCCCCCAATAAAATAATTGGGGAAAAAAGAGTCAAAGTTATTAACTGCCTTGATTTGAATCCCACTTTCAACTCTGTCAAGTTTTGTGACTTTGTGCTATTAACCCAAATTTCTGTGTCTCAGTTTCTTCATTTTTAAACAAACAAAAGACCCAAGCTAACTCATGGTGGTTGTGTTGTTGAGTCATTTCTAATGGATAGCATAATATAGGGTTGTGGTGAGGATTAAATCAATTAATTATGGTAAAATGCTTAACTGAAAACTTTGTGCATATTGAATGATCAATGCAAGTACATAAAATAATTTGGCTTTGATAAGGATTCAGAAATTTTTTTCTGAGGGAAGTAAGGAAGAATGCAAAGACTTGAGGTACAGCCTATTTCCAGATTAAAGATTACTAGACAAGGCTCTTCTGTTGCTCTAACAAATGTAGTGGCTTCTAACAATGGGATAGCAGAGACAAACTATAAGAAGTAAGCATATGTGCTAGAAAGCCTAGAAATCTCTGAATAATGTAGTGTAATGGAACAAATGTCATTTTCAGCCGAAAGGTCATCACTGATGCACAGTTTAGTAGAATAGGTTTCTGATTCAGTAGAATACTTTTAGTTATAAAATAGCAGAAGCTGCCACTATTACCGCTAGAGAAATATTGGAAGTTCAAACAAAGGGCTATGTCCATAGATGGTTTGATTCATACATACAGTGATCTTATCAAAGACCTCATAGTTTTATTTTGTTCTAGTCTGTCACCTATTTTTTGAATAGCACTAAGGGTAAGACAGTTTTAATAGAACAAGGTTATCCTCATAATCGAACTGACTACTCACTCCTCGCTACACACACCTGGAATGTCATCAGGGTAGGTACATAATCTGGTATCAGTTTGGAACTTGAGAGGATTAAGAGTGAAAGGTTGGAGTCTAGTCTGTCAATTGGATCATAGCCAATGAGGCCTCTGTGTAGGCATGGCTTTCTCCTGAGAATTCTGGGAACTCCTGTACTTCCTCCTTGGAAGTGGGTGTCACAGTCTCTCTGCTCACTCCCTAAGAGATGCTCTACTTACAAGATACATGGCACTAGACTGATAGACTCCATGTTCTGGGAACTGCAGAAGCCACATGGAGACCCCTGCCACACTGAAATGCTTGCTTCCACAAGATTTTGCACCCACTGGCCTGTGATCTACCTGCATCTAACATGATTGCATGTGTTCCTTGAGTCTGAAGAGGATTTTATAGACAGGTATCTGACATACAGGCTAATATCAGACTTAAAACCTTGATTTGGGCTGGGCTGGGATGTTTCCTCAATATCAACTGCTCTTGTATATAAAATCCTTCCTATACACCTATGAGCATGTGTATGAATTTGTTTCTGTATTCCACCCAGACTAACACAATCATTAACACAGTCCAGATTGACAGGTTTGACACCAGTGCTATGCTATTAATCTTTAAAATGACACTAGATTAGATTACTGCCACAGGTGTTCCTCTCTTTCAATGCCCCTCCACTTTACCAAGCATGATGTCTTTTCCAGGAACTGACCTTTCCCCATAACATACCCAAAGTACATGAGAAAAAGAGTCACCATCCTCACTTATAAGGAGCATTTTGTCTATACTGATTCCAATATGTAGTGAACAGAAATAAGTAGATTCCAAGAAAGAATTACTGTGATGACTTTGCTTATTAAGATTAATCTGAGGTTACCTTGCATTTCATTGAAAAAGTATGCCGTATGAGCTAAGTGTTCTAAAGTAGACAAGATTGTTTAAGAAAGGGAGGGAGACACTAATTAGCAAGGGATTTAAAAATATTTCAAGGTCACAGGGGATCAATTCAGAAGCAAATTTACAGCCATTTTAAATGTCTCTTTGGTGGCCAGCATTCCATGAATGCTGCATATAAGCACATTCATTTTTAATCTTAAACAGGTCCAGAATTATTTTAAAAAGAAAATTTCTCAACACATGAACAAGTTTAAAGTCACAGCATTATGAAAATATCCCTTGGTAAATTCATATGTTTATAATTTACTATAGGGATATTTGTGCCTAGAGTTCTCTTTCTGTGAGCAATGTTCTGGTGGTCCAGATGGAGCATTTCATATCTAAGAGAAATTTCAATTTACTGAAGAAAATGTTCACAAACATTGAATTTAACTTAATCTTGGCATTTCTGCTTCTTAAAAATTGGAAGGATTTGGAAATGAGTAGTCAGAATAGTTTCTACTGCAATAAATAGGGTAGCATATAACTATGCCTGTCATGGAAAGCCACATTATAAATCTTTTCCCTCTAATTTTTACAGATAAATTTCTATACATACAGACTATTCAAAAAGTTTGTAGAAAAATTGAATCAAAAGATAATGGATTTTTTCACAAAATTTAAAAAATAGTAGTGTAGTACAGTATTTGTTGCCTTTCTGTGTTTAACTTATTTTGCTTAGCATAATGTCTACCAGGTTCATCTATATTATGTGTGTTTCACAGATGCATCATTAGTCTTTAACATTTCATACTATTGCATTTTGTTTATCCATTCGATCACGGATGGGCATTGAAGTTATTTCTATTTTCCTGCTATTATAAAGAGTGTTGCAGTGAACTTGCTTGTGCATATATGAAGCTCTAGGAACCCTCATGGCATGGTGGTTACAGGTTGGGCAGCTAATCTAAAGGTCAGCAGTTTGAAAGCAGGAGCCACACACCAGGAGTAAGTTAAGACTTTCCACGGCTGTAAAGAGTTACAGTCTCAGAAATCCATAGGGAAATTTCTACTTTGTCCTGTAGCAGTGGTTCTCAAACTTCCTAATGTCATGACCATTTAATAGAGTTAATCTTATTGAGGTGACCCCCTATGCATAAAATTGTTTTCATTGCTACTTCATAATTTTAAGTTTGCTACTGCTATGGATCATAATGTAAATATCCGATGTGTAGGAACATAATGAAAGCATAGTGATTAATCACAAAACAGTATGCAATTATATATTGTGAAATATTTATTGTGAAGAAATATTTACAAAGAAATGAAATTTTGTCTTAAAGCATGGTGTAGAATGGGTAGCAGTCTTCATCCCAGGTACTGAAATGTGGACATATCTGCAAGTGTGCAGACCCCCTGGAGACGGATAGAGAGTTGTCTCTGTTCCTGAGATCATCTTGTGAAAAGGTTGCTTGACCCCCAAAGGGGTCCTGACTCAGGTTAGGATCGCTGTTCTCTAGAGTCGCTTGGAATTGGAATCAACTCAATGGCAGTAAGGTTTCTTTTCCTTTTTTTTGCCTTTATGAGCCATGGCTCTTATTTCTCTAAAACATATATTAAGTGGAAGAATTGACTATGGTTGCTATGGTATTTCTCACAATGACTTTAAAGGACATAGAGCTGGGAATAGAAAGCTTTTTCTTTAGCTTTATCTTTATCTTTACCCCAAGGAGTGGCTGGTGGTTTTGAACTACAAACCTTGTGATTAGAAGGCCGGTGCATAACCACTATAAGGTAGCTATGAGTCAGAAACAGCTCTATGACAGCAAATTTGTGGGTTTTGGTTGTTGTTTTGGATGATATTTATAGTCCCAACTTTTTAATAACCCGCCAGTAGTATAGGAGGGTTTTACCCTCTCCACACCCTTATCAGTGTTTGCTGTTTTCTGGTTTATATATTTTTTAAACATTAAAATTAATGTTGGGGTGACCTGACATCTTATTGTTGCTTTGATTTTTGATACACATTCACTCACCCTTCCAAGAGAGAAAGATGAGACCTGTTCCAGTAATAAAGGATAGTTTCTGCAACCCTAGGTAGTGTTGCTATGAAGTGAAATTCACGAGTGGCAGTGAGCAATATAGTCAATGATCACATGAGGTCTGGCTAGTTCAGGATAGTATGGCCATAGACAATAGTCAATGATCAAGAGCATTTTTCCCTGTAAATGTCTGCTCCCTAAATGTCTTCTTTGGTGAAATATCTGTTCATGTCCTCTGCCATTTTTAGAGACTAGATTATTTGTCTCTCTCTTGTCGAGGTGTTGAAGATTTGTGTAAAGTTTAAAGGTTAATCCTCTTTCAAATATGCTATTGTAAAAAATTTGTGAAATATTTATTGTGAAGAAATATTTACAAAGAAATGAAATTTTGTCTTAAAACATGGTGTAGAATGGGTAGCAGTCTTCATCCCAGGTACTGAAATGTGGACATATCTGCAAGTGTGCAGACCCCCTGGAGACGGATAGAGAGTTGTCTCTGTTCCTGAGACCATCTTGTGAAAAGGTTGTGAAAGGTTTTACTTTATTCTCTTGGTGAAGTCTCTTGATGCACCTAAGTGTCTAATTCTCTGAAGGTCCCAGGTATCTATGTTATCTCCTGTTATTTGTATAGGCTGATTATGTGTAACAGTATTTTAATGTCATATATTAGAAACTGTAAGTTTGTCACTGTGTTTCTTTCATTGATGATCTGGATAGGTCTAGATTTTGCATGTATGTCTTTAATATATCTTGAGTTCATTATTTAATATAGTGTGAGGTATAGGTTCTGTTTCATTTTTCTGCAAATGGCTATTTGCCAGCCGTATTTCTTAAAGAGGCTATTTCTTCCTCAGTTAATGAGCTCTAGCTCTATGTCATAAATCAAGTGGATGGTTTTAGTTCTGAATTCTCAGTTCTGCTACATTGTTCTCTCTCTTTTTTTTCTGGCTACCATGGTTGTAGTAGAATGTGTGAGATCTCTTTTATTAGTACTGGTTTGCTTACTCAAGGTTTCTTTGATTTCCATATAAATTTGATCATTAATTTTTCACTCTCTTAAAAGAATGATAATGGTATCCGAATTAAATTACATCTGTATTGACATATTCATAAAGTTAAGTCTT